>VMDO01015474.1:0-50999 GCA_007922755.1 Pedetes capensis
CGTTCAATCTCTTGTGATATCACATGTCATGTAGCCTCTGGAAAATTACATCCTGCACTCATGAGAGAATGTGCGTAAACAAGGACAAGAATATCTTAATATTATAAATAGTGTAGACCACATGGATCCCCTAAAATGGTCTTGGGGAGCCCTGACTACCTTGTGATCTTCTGGCATGCACTGCATCATAAGTTGTGATGAGGGTACCTTCTGTCAGAACGATTCTATACTTGAATCTGAATTAATAATAATAAAAATTTTACTGGAGTGTTATTTTAAGGTCCAATAAGTTAATGACAATCTCCTATGAATTTGATATGTATCTTTATAGCGAATGACTCAGATTTGTGTTCAAGGGTACTGAGTTTTCTGTTATTTCACCTTTATAAAAAGGGATTAAGTATTTTTTGAGATCAGAAAAGCATCAGTGCCCCTTGACTGGGTTACTTTTCTACTAGCTTGTTTGTATAATTAGTAGCTAGATTACAAACTTACTTTTTCAAATACCTTCAAAGGAACAGTTCACTTGGATATAATTGTAAGATGGTGTTCTTACCACGAATGAGGCCTAAGAAGAGAGGAGACTTCTTCACATCACACAACAGCCTGATGGGAATACTGCAAAGCACATTTATTGTGACTCATTCTTGCCAATTTGTCTGGAAAAATTAACTTTTACCAAAAATAGAAAAAGACCCTTAACTTCAGAACCAGGTCAGGACCCTTATTATATGTTCCCATGATGTCTTCCTCTTCCCTTCATAACATTCAGCATGTTGTAATTTCTACTTCACTGTCCATCCTGATGGTAAGTCTCCTGGAGACAGGCTTATATCTCTCTCATTCCCTATGATAGTCTCTAATTGTTGTTGCTGTTGTTGTTGTTGTTGTTAGGTGCCATTGAGTTGTGTCCGACTCATAGCGACCCTCATAGGGTTTTCAATGGCAGATTGTTTCAGGATTGCCTTGGGAGTGGGTTGCCACATCCTTCTCCCATTTTTGCGGTGCTGGGAATGAAACTCGGGACCTCAGAGACTGCAGAGCGGTGCTCTACCAACTGAGCTAAATCCCAGCCCCAGTCTTGAGTTAGACAAGATTTAAAAAGAGAAACAGAATCAGTAGGATATATCTACATATGTATATATGTGTACCACTGAAAACCCTATGAGGGTCACTATGAGTTGGACTCAGTGTGATGGCACTTAACAACCTAACAACCATAACACACACACACACACACACACACACACACACACACGCGCGAGCACACACACACACGCATGGCTGGTTGTGGTCTGGTAATCAGTGAGCTGCAGAGGATGAGGCCGGAGGATCGCAAGTGTGAGGACAGCCTGGGCAACACTTTGGGAGAAGGACCCGGCAACCCATTCTCAAAAAGTATTATGCCATTGAAAACCCTATGAACAGCAGAGAAGCACTGACAGTAGTGTTTCCCCTGTTGTATGTAGGGTGGCTGTGAGTTGGATACCAACTCGACGGCACCTAACAAAAACAACAACATATATGCACATGTACATGCACACACACACACACACACATACACACACACACACACACACACACACACACAGAGATTTATTATGAAGGATTAACTCATGCAATTATAGAAGATGACAAGTCTCATGATCTGCCATCTGCAAGTTGGAGACCAAGGCAAACCAGTAGTGTAGATCTAGTCCAAACCTCAATGCCCAAGAATCAGAGGAACTGATGATGTAAGTCTCACTCTGGTTCCATAGGCCTAAGAACTGGAGCAGCAGTGTATAAAGGCAAGAGAAGATGGATGTCCCAGCTCAAACAGAAAGTTTGCCTTTCCTCTGTATTCAGGCCCTCAGGGGATTGGATGATACACACCCTCGTTGGTGAGGGCAGGTCTTCTGTACTCAGTCCACTAATTCAAATGCCAGTCTCTTCCAGAAACTCTCTCACAGACACACCTAGAAATAATGTTTGACAAGCCATCAGGGCATTTCTTAGCCCATCAAATTGATACATAAAGTTAACCATCACAATTCCCAACACATACTTAGATGGTCAACAAATATTTATTGGATTAATGGCACTAATATAAAGCCACAGAATTAGAGTCAGGCTATGTTTGACTGAACTTGGAAGTCAATTTTTTTTTTAAATCCTTTTTCAAAATGCTATGGCTGAAACCTATAAGTAGTTTATGACACTGCAATCTCAGGACTGAAAATATACCAAAGAGAAATTAATACGTAAAGCACAAGAATGTTCAGAATAATTTTATGCCTGATGGCTCCAAACTATAAACAATCCAAAGGTCCATTCACAGAGAATGGATAAATGTTGAATATTCATATAATATTTTACATGATAAAAAGAAGCTATTTGTATATGAAAAACATGGATGAATTTCACAGACCTTATGTTGATTGAAAGAAACCAGACACAAGATAATACATACTGAATGATTCCATGTATACAAAGTTTAGGGTCTGGGCAAAACTAATGTATAGTGATTGAGGCCAGAAGAATGGTTACCTCTGAATGTATGTGAGAAGGTATTGATTGAGCAGGGAAATGAGAGAACCTTTGGGGATGCTAAAAATGTCCCATATCTTGATCTGGATGGTAATTACATGCATGTAAAGAAGTATGTAAATTCATCAAGCTCTATATTTAAGATTAATGTGATATGTATCATATATATCTAAAATATGTTTTTAGATATATCTCATATATCTCTCAAAATATGATTTTAGAAAATCCCAAAACTAGTACTCTCTCTGGAGGACATTTCAAATCTACAATATGGAGGAAAATTTGCTGTGCTCAGAATTCCAAAAGTGTCCTATTTTCTTCATAAACAACATGACTAGCTAACACTGATAATTTACATTTATAGCATGTTATCATTATGTTGGTACTTTACATATAATAACCAATCTGATGGCATATGATCATTACTTCAGATCTTACAAAGGACTTTGGGGGATAGTGCTCTGTTTTAAATTCATGTCAACTCCTGGGGATGTATAAAAGAATGACCCCCTCCCTATTCCTTATGCCAAGTAATTGAGGTCCTGAAAGATAAAGAATCTCCAGGGTGGCACATCTTTTAAATGACAAAGCTTTCCCGTGACCCTAGACCTTCTGATTTTGTACCCCTCTTGCTACCTGTGATTCCAGTCATGACTTAGCTACTCTTTTGCTTTTTATAGCTCTATTACATGCCACTAATCCTGGAAGTTCAAAATACCAACCTTCTCACAGGTTATTCAATTAGGAATGAATAATATTTTATGTTGAAGAGCCTTGTACCTGAGAATCAACATCAGGGCCCTTAATAGGTCTGGGCCTTGCAATATACAGTTGCTCTATAATCCAGCAGATTAAAGCATTTGTGAAATCCACACACACTGTAGACTCCTTGACATCACTCCATATGGAAATGCTAAGCTTGGCCAGTTGCTCCCCCTTGCCCCGCCACATGGGAACCAGAAAAGTATGGAAGATATTGCAAAGGCATGAGCCTGGTGATAAGAAATCCTGGCTTACATCAAAGATCTGAATTTATATTTCAATTCTCCCACTAGTTCCAGAAACTTAGATACATTTCTGAGTTTTAACTTTCTCTTCTATAAAATGAAGAGCCATGGACAGTTATTTACTAATATCCCCCTGAAACCCTGTGAATATTAGCCTCATAGACAGTCTCTCACTGCAGAAATACAGATATAAGTCATTAATTCTTCTGTCTGTAAGATGGACATTGTAATGGCAGAATTACACTCTTTTATACTGATCCAACAAGTTAATGTCTACAAAATAGCTTTGGAAATGAAAAAGAAATGGACAATATTGTATTATTTATAGTATTTGTAATAATCAACTTGTGTAATTAATGCTCATTTGAGATCAACCATATTGGAGTAGGTTAGACCATTTCTGTCCTTCATACACTGAGTTAACAATGCTGCACATTGAATACAGGAGTTTATGCATCTGAAATCCCAAGTAAGGAACAGGAATGGTGGTACTTGCCTCTAATCCCGGCAGTTTTCAGTGGTAAGGCAGGAGGGTCACAGGTATGAGGTCAGAGGCAGCCCGTGCAACTTAGTAAGATCCTGTCTCAAAATTAAAAAAGAATGGGATGGGAGTGCATCTCAGTGGTAGAGCACTTACAAATATGTGCAGGGCCCTGGGTTCAACCCTCAAGTATGTGTGTGTGTGTGTGTGTGTGTGTGTGTGTGTGTGTGTGTGTGTGTGTAATCCTGAGTAAGGGCTACTGTAAGAACCCAGAGTTACAATATGCTTGATATTTATACTAATGATAGTAAAGAGTCAATTCTAGAGGCCTGAGTGTTTAAGAAGAAAATAATTGACAAATACCCCTTTGGTTCTAAGATACTGTGGCAAAAGTTGAGAAAAAACATAGTTCATTGGAAAAGCATGGGCTTGATAGATAATAAATTACTACTCCATTCACTGTGGCAGTAAACATTTGTTTTACTAAAATGGTGCTATTCAGATGTGCCCTAAGAAGAGTGCCTTGCAGAATAAGTTTTAGTCTTGAAATTTTGGGAGGCTAGAGGTCCAGCATGGTAACCGCAGTTGTGACAAGTCTAGGTGCTATTTTGCAACATTCATGATGATGAAATTTCTAGAGTATGTTTGAGATGACTGCTGGTGGTTTTAATTAAATATTCCATTGAATCCAAGTCAGAATTTTAAAAAAACTTATGTGCCCCTTCCTCCAAAATAGATAATTTAAAATCTCCCCTTCCCTTTTCTAACCATAATTGGAGACTGCAGTATCAACATTGTTCCCAGGCATTCAGTGCTCCCATCAAAAACACATGCTGACTTGCCCTGGAGGACCACAATGAAGGAAACAGAAGGTGTAAGGAAATTCTCCATTGTTTCTCAGTGACAGTATTTGTCAGAGGACGAAATTAGATTATAGGAAAATGCAGAATTGGTTAACTTTATCATAACTGTAAAACTCCAGGGAACAAGATAAAACTCTGAAGACAGTGGGATTGATAAGTGTGCTGTCAGAAGTACAGGCATGTACCCTGTTGGAGACTTAGGCTGACTGGGAGAATGAGAACACATTTATCAGGACCAAGAGAAAAGAGCAAATAGCCCCACCAGATTATCAAAGAAGTATGGGCCAGGGTGGTTGATGGCAACCGTAAGCATTGTTGTATGTCATCAGAGATTGTAGGAGATTACTGGGAGCCTGCAGTATCATATCAAAGTCACAATCATATGCCAGAGGCATGCGTCTTTTTCTGTTCAGAGTGATATGTCCAATGCAAACCTGACCATTTGCTTATTTCCTATGCCCACAAGGCAAAAACTAAGCTCCTTGGCTTGGCATCACAAGTCCTCCAAACTCTAGATAGTACTTGCCTCTGCTGCTTCATCTCCCATTACTCTTGACCGTGTGATTGAAGCATCAGCACCACCCAATTTCTTATAATTTTCTACTTCTAGCAAACTGCCCTCATCTCCATGCCTTTGATCTTGCACAGACTAATGGTTAAATGACCTCTCTCCCTTTCCATATTTGCCCCTTCCTGTTCTTCCTTTCTGAGCCAATCCTCTGAGCCAGTCCTCGGAGAAGTCATCTTTGAATGTTCTCCTTCCACCATTTTGGTTGGTTAAGGGCCCATTGTTGATTCTTCCATGATATCTTGTATAAAATCTATCATTTTACCTGTCATTTTGTAATGATGATTTTAATGGTTCTGGTCCATCTTTTAGACTTAAAGTTTCTTGAGAGCAGAGACTGTATTTTAGGAAGACATTTGCTTATGGACTTTTTGTGTTTCTGCAAATCTTATGAACAAAGGTATGGATTGCCTTTGTTTGGTACTAGCCTTTCAAGGATGTTTGAGCAAATAGCCTTGGCAGAGAGACATATGATCTCTTCGCTGAACAAGGTTTGTTTACTGTCCACTATAATAATGTTTTACATCAAGGCAAAGGTCAGGCAAGTTGATATACTGCCCATAATAAAATATTCAGGGCTAGGGGTATAGCTCACTGGTAGAGCACTTGTCTAGCATATGCAAGGACCTAGGTTTGAACCTCAGCACTGAAAAAAGTAATTCAGGTTCCTTAAATTCTACTTTCCTCTTTCATAATGCACACCGCTGCAGAGGCAGGTATTATCTGACTTTTGTCACTTTTTCTTGTGGAACTTCGCACTGAGTTTCAGGGAGTGGTGTATGGTTAATACACTATTTATTGCTGTTGCTGTGAATGATTAACTATTTTTTGTCTCAGACCCACAAGTCTTATGTCTTCTGCTAGCGTCCATAAACTCGTCACAGAATAACTCCTTAGCTTGCATGTATGGTATATTTGTTACTTTTTTTCACTACTGTGATCAGATGCCTGACAGAAAATATGAGGAAAGGTAGATTTATTTTGGCTCATGGTTCCAGGTGGGTTGGGATTTAGTTCAGTTGGTAGAGCACCGCTCTGCAGTCTCTGAGGTCCTGAGTTCGATTCCCAGCACCACAAAAATGGGAGAAGGACATGGCAACCCACTCCCAAGGCAATCCCGAAAACAATCTGCCATTGAAAACCCTGTGAGGGTCCCTATGAGTAGGACACAACTCAATGGCACCTAACAGCAACATGGTTCCAGAGGTTCAATCCATGGTTGCTTGGCCCATGTGCATAGGCTGAATTAATTTCATAGTGATGGGAGAATGTGGCAGAGGAGTTTGGTTGCTTCACATTAAATAGGAAGCAGAGAAGGATATAGGAGGGGGCCAGAGCAAGGTATAGCCTCTAAGGACGTGCCCTCAGTGACCTACTACCTCTAGCTAGGTCCACCTCCTAAAGTTTCCACAACCTCCCAAAATAGCACCACCACCTGGGGACCAAGCATACCACACAGGAGCCTGTGGGAGATTTTTCATATTCATACCATAACATAGGAGAAAGCCCCAGACCCTTCGTTGTTCTTTATCTGTGTTATATGCATTGTTATACTTCTGGCAGCAAGATGGTGTCTAGCATGTGCTTAGAGTTTAACAAATGTTAGATGAATGAGTGAATTGAATTAATGCTAGAGAGTCAAAATAAAAGAGAACAACACAAAGTGATCAGCCTCCTTGAGCCACATTTTTTTTTTTTTAACTCATCTCTATTTGTTACCTTTTAAAACAGAATGTGACTTGGGCACTACATTTCCATTCACAAGCTTTGCTGAGTTACTTTTCAAAGGGCTTTACAACACATCTAGGGAAGTTTAGTTCTCTGAACAATTCTTTGGAAAACAAGCCCCGTGTAGTAGAGTTCCCCCTGTGAAGTTATCTCAGCTTAACATACTTAATCTCTAGAGAACTAGTACACATGCAGAATTAACTACAGGGAATGGAAAATGTAAAAAGATCCTACAAGATGAAATTCAAGCCATTTTAACAAAAAATTCTTTTAAACATCAAGGTGTATGTGTCTCAGAACACATCAATGACAAAAGATCTGGTCTACTAAGGAATCCAGCTCGATAGCTAAACACTCTAGACCACAAAGTTAACAGTTGGTTACATCTTACAACAAACATTATAGCAACTTGTTAAAAGTAAAGCCAAGGATGAAACTAGAAAAGGCATTACTAGCTCTGCTTTAGTGCCTAAAATATCACAGTATCACTTCAAAATAGAAAGAAATCTTATCCTCTCCTTAATATAGTTAACATGCCATACAGATTTTTTAAAATGTTAACAAAAATAAAGAACAAAGAAATCCTGCAAAATATATTATCAGAGGGAATGAAGGTAAAGTACTGGACACGTATACAAGTCGTTCTGGTGGAGCTTAATCTACTTCTTCCATGCATGATGTGTCGTCATCTCCTTCGAGGGGCGGCACCAGTTACAGCAGCACTGGTGTCATCAGCAGTAGGGTCATCCTCATCAATACCTAGACCAAGTTTAATCATCCTGTAGATTCTGTTAGCATGTGTCTGGGGATCTTCCAGACTAAAGCCAGAGGACAGGAGTGCAGTTTCATACAGCAAGATGACCAGATCCTTCACAGACTTGTCATTCTTGTCAGCCTCTGCCTTTTGCCTTAAGGTCTTGATGATGGAGTGGTCAGGGTTTATCTCCAAGTGTTTCTTTGCCGCCATGTAACCCATGGTTGAGTTGTCTCTCAGAGCTTGAGCTTTCATTATTCTTTCCATGTTTGCTGTCCAGCTGTATGTGCTTGTGACAATACAGCATGGGGATGTCACCAATCGGTTTGACACCACCACCTTTTCAACTTTTTTCTCCAAGATGTCTTTCATGATTTTGCAGAGGTTTCAAACTTTGTCTTTTTCTCTTCCTGTTTCTTTTTCTCTTCCTCATCTTCTGGAAGTTCCAAACCCTCTTTGGTGACTGACACTAAAGTCTTCCCCTCAAATTCCTTCAGCTGTTGAACACAGTACTCATCAATGGGCTCAATCAGAGAGATCACTTCTAAGCCATGCATTCGAAGACGTTCCACAAAAGCAGAGTTAGCAACTTGGTCCTTGGTCTCACCTGTGATGTAATAGATATGTTTCTGGTTTTCCTTCATTCTGGTACAATAATCCTTGAGAGAAACCATCTCATCTCCAGAAGCAGATGTATAGTAACGTAACAGCTCTGAAAGCTTCTTGCGATTTTCAGAGTCTTCATGTATTCCAAGCTTTATATTTTTAGAAAACTGCTCATAAAAGTTTTTGTAGTTCTCTTTATCTTCTGCCAATTCAGTGAATAATTCTAAGCATTTTTTGACCAAATTCTTTCTGATACCTTTCAAAATTTTGCTTTGTTGCAACATTTCACGGGAAATATTTAGAGGGAGATTCTCAGAGTCTACCACCCCTCTAATGAAATTCAGATACTCAGGAATTAGCTCCTCACAGTTATCCATGATGAAAACTCAGTGTATGTACAACTTAATGTTGTTCTTTTTCTTCCTGTTTTCAAATAGGTCAAAAGGAGCTCGTCTTGGGACAAAAAGAAGGGCTCTGAATTCCAACTGGCCCTCAACAGAAAAATGCTTCACTGCCAGGTGATCTTCCCAATCATTGGTCAAACTCTTGTAGAACTCTCCATACTCTTCATTGGTAATATCATCAGGATTTCTGGTCCAAATAGGCTTTGTTTTGTTGAGTTCTTCCTGATCGATGTACTTTTCCTTAATCTTCTTTTTCTTTTTCTTGTCACCATCCTTTTTTTTCTTCCTCTTCTTCATCAGAACCAACATCTTCTATTTCAGGTTTGTCATCAGACTCCTTTTCTTTTTCCTTCTCTTCCTCTGTCTTCCTTTTCTTCAGTCTCATCATCACTGACTTCTTTATCTCGTTCCTTCTCCACAAAGAGAGTAATGGGATAGCCAATAAACTGAGAATGTTTCTTCACAATCTCCTTTATTCTTCTTTCCTCCAAGTACTCAGTTTGATCTTCTTTCAGATGCAGAATAACTTTTGTTCCACGACCCATAGGTTCCCCTGTGTCGGTCCGCACTGTGAACGATCCTCCCGCTGAGGACTTCCAGGCATACTGCTCGTCGTTGTTATGCTTGGTGATCACGGTCACTTTCTCCACAACCAAGTAGGCAGAATAAAACCCAACACCGAACTGGCCAATCATGGAGATATCTGCGCCAGCCTGCAGAGCCTCCATGAAGGCCTTGGTTCCGGACTTGGCGATGGTACCCAGGTTATTGATCAGGTCGGCCTTGGTCATTCTGGTTCCGGTGTCCACGATGGTGAGGGTTTGATCCTGCTTGTTGGGGATGAGGTTGATGTGCAGCTCCTTCCCGTAGTCCAGTTTTCTGGGGTCGGTCAAGCTTTCGTGCCGGATCTTGTCCAGAGCGTCCGAGGAGTTGGAGATGAGCTCCCGCAGGAAGATCTCTTTGTTCAAGTAGAAGGTGTGGACGATCAGGGACATCAGCTGTGTGATCTCCACCTGGAAGGCGAACGTCTCTACCTCCTCCTCCTCCATCGGGTGGTCCTGGGTCTGCGTCTCCTCCGGCATCTTGGCTGAGCGACCGCGATGGCTCCGCACCTCCGCAGCACCGGGACGAAGAAGCTGAGCCACATTTTTGACACAACCATCTCCAACACATCTTCCATGGATTTCTAATATGACTCCCAGAATTTGTTTCCTAACTACAATTTTGTTGGTGCCAGAAGAAAGCTCAGACCCTTCTGTGACATTCGCTTGGAACATAAACTCAGATGGTCACTTCATAAACACATTTCTGGTATGTATAGCAGGGGCAAGTGCAGTGATGTTTCATCCAGTTGAAGGTTATATGGTTTATGCAATTCCTTTGAATTATTACACTTAAAAATATGCAATTTTAAAAGCATAATATATTAAACAGACCATATAAACCACAGAATTGTGTAGTTCAGACATTAAACTGAAGAAAGGCTGTGAATAAACATTTGCAGCCCCATGTGAGCAAGGTTTGATACATGTAATTTATGTCTGAAATGCTGGAATGGCTTCTGAAATTGTGTATTACTTCATCACCACTTAATAGTGGAAAATTTAGTCATGAGTTTAGAAGGTGAAAGAAGATGGTCTAGGTCAACTGCTCATGGCTAAAGAACCAAAGAAAGGGTCTTCAGACTCTAGAAAAGCTACTTTGTAAATTTTGTGTTTTTCATTTAAAGCCAAGTCCATTATATCCATTTTCATATACCATATTTTTCTTCTTAAATGTTACTGGTCTTAGAGTTACCACTTTATGGGTGAAAAATTTTGAGAAGCATGTTTGATCTTACTCCAGAGAAGACTCCTCCCCAAGAGATTCCTAGATATGTAAAAATGTCTCCTACTTAAAAAATAATAACTAAAAAGTTCAAATAAGTGCTACTAGTTTTGACATCCAGATGTAGTAAGAGATAATTTGAAACTCTGAGCAAAGGAAACTTTAGGAAAAACAACTTTTCATCATACTCCACTATGTTACGTTTTTGCCACTGGCAAGTACCTGAGAGAAACAATTTAAAAGAAGGAGTGATTTATTTTGGCTCACTGTTTCAGAGGTTTCAGTTCAAGGTATATTAGACCCATTGCTTTGGGCCTCAGGTGGAGTAGAATGTGTTGGTGGTAGGAGCACATGGCAGAGGAGGCTGCTCACCTAATGGAAGCCAGGAAGCAGAAAGAGAGGCAGGAAGAGATTGGGGACAAGGCATACCTTTCCAGGAGACGTCCCCAGTGACCACTTCTTCCAGTCCATGTCCCACCTCCTTATTCCTATGATCTGCCAATAAGGCCATCACATTATCATTCCATCAATGGATTAATCTGTAGATGATGTCTACATCGTGTAGTATGGCTGCAGGCATAAATAATGGTTAGTTATCCTTAGTTAGCCTGCAGCCATAGCCCTGTGGCATCTGATCCCATCAGATCTCAGAAGCTAAGCAGGGTCAGGCCTGGTTAGTACCTGGATGGGAGATTGCTTGGGAACAACAGGTGCTGTAGGCTTGGGAGAAGGGCCCGGCAACCCACTCCCAAAAATCAATCTGCCATTGAAAACACTATGAACAGCAGAGCAGCACCAACAATAGTGTTTCTCCTGTTGTATGTATGGTCGCTATGAGTCTGATACCAACTCGACGGCACCTAACAACAACATCCTTAGTTATGTCTCAGTATATAATTTTTGCTTGGGATTAAACCCAGGCCCTTGCACATACTAAACATGCTAGGTGAGCACCCTACAATTGAACTACCCTTCCAGCCCGACCTGGGCTGGGATTTAGCTCAGTTGGTAGAGCACTGCTCTGTAGTCTCTGAGGTCCGGGGTTCAATTTCCAGTACTGCAAAAATGGATCCTGCCTGGAAAGACATTGAAGGAACTGACTTTTCCAAATGCACACATGGACACACCATGCAAGTGTGTTACCGCTAAGAACAGAGGAGATCTTCTGCGAGCACTTTATTTCTGGAGCTAATGGTCCAGCTGGAGATCTGAAAGGATGAAGGACTCAGCTCTTATAACTATGAGGACCAATACTAAAATCATGTGCTTCAGTGAATCTACCTATTTCAGCAAACATTCCCAACCTCCATATTCAAGGCAATCACTGTGGACATGGAAACTTCATTATAAAAATTCTACTATATTATCACTTTTATATTTGCTTGCTACATTCAGGCAGAAAGTCAGAATAAACTTATGCCATTCCACCCTGCCCTCATAATAGGAAGTCACACAGGTGATGCATTTTTTCATTAAAAATTAACTTAGCTTCAAATACTAACATTAAACACACATTAGGATTTCAAAAGGACAATTAAAAACATGAAAAATTCATCAGGAATCCTCTTTATCTCCAGGAAAGGGGGAAATGTACCAAAAGCAGTATGAAGAATTTAATTTTAAGATGCTTTCAATTTTAACTATCTTCAAGGAGCTTGAGAGTATTTTGGGCTTTTCAAGCTTATAATCAGAAGCAATTTTATCTTTTCAAGCATAACTCATGGAGTTGAAAATCTTTGTTTACTCTTCTGGGTTTTTTGAATGTGATTCTAGAAAAATACCCTAATTCCAGCTCATTCAAAAGTCACACATAAAAAAATCAAAATAAAAGTTGCTAAATAAAAACATCATGGCAGGACTGGATGTTATTGTTAGGTGCCATCAAGTCAGTTTCGGGATTGCATTGCCATGTCACCAAGAGATATAATCTTACGGGACCATAAGATCATATGCCAGTTGTATCCAACATTTTGGTTTCTCTGGGCTGCAGTGAGTAAGGAAGAATTATCTTGGGCCACACATAAATTATATAATATAGTTAGCATATATACATAATAAGAGTGATGAAGAAAATAAACACAAAAATATACATGAGGTTAAAATGTTTTGTTGACCCACACAACTAGCTATCCTAGTCCATCGCTGACCAAAACTTCATTATATGGTGCAAGACTGTACATAGTTGCCGTTTGTGTGTCTTCTCTTTTTATAAAAATACAATATTAAGATATTATTTTTCTTAAGGATTTATATAGGTTTCTAGAGGTTAGCTTCTAAACAAAGTTTGTGTAGTTTATTTTCATTGTGAATATCTTCTCCCAATTTTTTTAAATAAAATCTTTGTCTATTGATCTATGAAAAAATTTAACAATAGTATAAAACGTATCTAGTTTTTCTTTTATAGGTTTTACTTATTGTGCCTTAATTAAGAAATCCTTCCTAGCTTTATTTCAAGGAGATATTCACTCATTTTTTTTTGTCCTAAAAGTTAAAAGCTTTGCTTTCAAATTAAGGTATTTAGTCCAAATGTAGTTTGTTTTCATATATGATGTGAGGTAAAGATCAAATACTGTATTTTTATATACCATAACCAATTGTATTCCTATCTCTCATTGTTGCACAATATTAGTTGTGCAAATGTCAAGTCAGTATCCAAGTCATAGTGACCCCATGTGCAACATATGAACCACTCTTGTCAGTGCTTCTCTGCTATTCATAGGGTTTTCACTGGCTGATTGATTTTTGGGAGTAGGTTGCTGGGTCCTTCTCCCAAGCCTATAGCACTTGGTGTTCCCAGGTGGTCTCCCATCCAAGTACTAACCAGGCCTGACCCTGCTTAGCTTCTGAGATCTGACAGGATCAGATTCCACAGTGGTACAGCTCCAGGCTACTAAGTTATCTCCTTAAGTTATCTCTTCACTGCCTTCTGTTCTGATCTTGGTTACATATTATGTTGCTATGTATGAATGAAGTACTTCTGGGCTTGTCTACTCTCTCTCTCTCTCTCTTTTTTTTTTTTTGTTTCACTTTTTTTGTCACTGTTTCAATTCCATAGTTTCTTATTTACTAAAGCTTTATAAAATATTAAGATTTAGTAAAGCACATTCAACTTTAAATTTGTGTTCTTCCATTTATCTTGGCCCCTCTTGAGTTTAGGATCATCTTGCCAAATATATATATAGCAACTTCTTGGCATTCTAATTGCTATTGCATTGGAATTTTAATATGGAGAGAACTGAAACTTTCACAGCATTTATTCTTCTCACTGAGTTAGATACACTAACCATTTATTTAGATCTTTTATGACCATTAATAATTTTTAACTTTCTTCATAAAATTTTCCCTAAATTTAATTAATTTGGATTAATTCCTAGACTCATTAAAGTTTTGTTACTCTTATGAAAATTGTCTTTTAAAAAATAAATTAGTAATTAGTTGTTACTGGTATATACTAGTGCCATGAATTTTTGTGTTTTGATGTTATATTCAACAAACTTGCTGAAATATTTTAATAGTTCAAACAATGAATTCTTTTGGATATTTCATACCAAGACATATCTTTTACAAATGATCAGAAATTTGTTTTCTTCCTTTCCAGTCCTTATGCCCCAATTTTTCTTAAGTTGTATTAGTAAGGATCTCCTGTTTAATATTGAGTTGTGCAAATTGCAGCAAGTTTTATTTTTCCCAAGTACTGGAGGATTGAATCCAGAGCTATACACACGATAGGCAAGTGCTCTACCACTGAGTTGCATCCACAGCCCCTTTTTTTGTTTTTTATTTTGAGATAGGATCATGCTAAATTGTTCAGGCTGCCTCTTGTCTAGAACTTACAATCCTCCTGCTTCAGTCCACAGAATAGCTGGAATTATAGGCATGCATCACAGTACCTGGCAAGATGTCCTTAATAGGATTTAAAAAAAATTCCCTTTTATTTGTAATTGCTAAATAGGTTTTCTTTTCTTTTTCCTTCCTTCCTTTCTTTTTTTGCATGGCTACTGAATTTTACTGATTGTCCTTTTTCTGCATTTATTAATGTCAGCAATCCCCAGCCTTTTTGGCACTGTGGACTGGTTTCTTTCTTTCTTTCTTTCTTTTTTTATTGGAAAATTTTAATGTACACCTTAATGTGATTCATTCTGACATGCTTTTCATTGTGACATTTCCATATATGCATTTTGTTGTACATTGCACAGATAAGTTCTCCCTTACCATCTTGTGCACTTCCTCCCCCCATCCCACCTCCCCACCAAAGACTTCTCTTCCATTTGCTTGTTTTTTTATGGTGATATTTTTCTATATATCCTTGAGTTCCAATTATGTTTAAGATCGAAACTTTTTCTGTAGTGAGCTTTCTTTTTACATTGTCAGTACTATTACATGAATTTTCTAGTCCAGCTATATTAATACTAATCTTTGGTAATATTGGTGTTGTTATAATTATTTCCAAGACTATTAAAGTTGAGCTGTTCACTCTGAGGTCACCCCCTCCCCCATTCCTCATTCCTCCTTGTTCCTCCTCTCCCCGCTCTCCTCTCCCAGGATTTCCTCCTTTTGCTAGATCTCTCCCTCCTTCTTTTGCATTCCCCAAGTTGTCCCTTCTCTGCTAGGTCGACTTTAGCTTTTTTTTTTTTTTAAATTACGTTCTGACTTCTGCATAGAATTTTTTCCTCCTTATAATTTTGATTCATCTCCCACATATGAGTGAGAACATGTATTATTTCTCTTTCTGAGCTTGTGTTCGTTCACTTAAAATAATTTTCTTCAATTCCATCCATTTTGCTGCAAATGGCATTATTTCATTTTTTTGATTGCTGACTAGTATTCTGTTGTGTATATGTACCATAGTTTTTTAAATCCATTCTTCTGTTGATGGGCACTTTGGTTGATTCCATATCCTTGCTATTGTGGAAAGTGCTGCATTGAACATGGAGATGCAGGTGTCTCTGTGGTATGATGACACATCTCCCTTTGAGTAAATTCCCAGTAGTATTGTAGCTGGGTCATATGGTAGATAAATTTTTAGTTTTTTAAGATACATCTGTATTGATTTCCACAGTGGTTGGACCAATTTACAGCTCCACCAGCAGTATAAGAATGTTCCCTTTTCTCTGCAACCTCGCCAGCATTTGTTGTTATTTATTTTATTGATCTTGGCCATTCTTACTGGTGTAAGGTGGAATCTCAGAGTTGTTTTAATTTGCATTTCCCTAATGGGTAGGGATGGGCTGGAATTTAGCTCAGTAGGTAGAGCGCAGCTCTGCAGTCTCTGAGGTCCTGAGTTTGATTCCCAGCACCGCAAAAATGGGAGAAGGATGTGGCAACCCACTCCCAAGGCAATCCCGAAACAATCTGCCATTGAAAACCCTATGAGGGTCACTATGAGTCGGTTATGACTCTACAGCACCCAACAACAACAACAATGGGTAGGGATATTGAGCATTTTTTCATGTGTTTCATGGCTTTACGGATCTCTTCATTTGAGAATGGTCTATTCAGTTCCTTTGCCCATTTGTGTATTGGGTTATTTGTTTTCTTGGGTATTTTTTCCTTAAGTTCTTTATAAATTCTGGTAGTTAGTCCTTTGTCTGAGGTATAGGATGTCAAGATTTTTTCCCTTTCAGTGGGGATTTCCTTGATGTTGTTAATCGTTTCCTTTGCTTTTTAATTTTGTGTAATCCCATTTATCTATTCTTGTTGAAATTTCTTGATCAATTGGAGGCACTGTGGACTGGTTTCATGGAAGACAGTTTTCCCACAGGCCAGGTATTGAACCCAGTGGCTGGAACCCAGAAAAATACTCCAAGACACAAACAGATCAGGAGCAGAAGGAAGCTTTATTAGACTGGCCAGGCAGCTGCCCCAGCCCTGGGAGTGGACTTGGAGGGAACAGCTGTTGGTCTGGGCCAGTCAGTGTTTTTATAGGGCAGTTGAAGGGACTTTCAGGAGCAGAGAAGCAGAATACAGAAGCAGAATTTTCATGGTTAAGGGGTGGGGGAGTACAATGTAAGTCTTACATTTTTCAGAGCCCTAATGTAAGTTTACATTTCCCAGAGCCCAATCCTTCATAGGAATTTCCCGAATTTGACCTTTTACAAGGTTATCTTGTGACAACATTTTTTTTTTTTTTTTAAACTCAGCCCTTCACAGGAATGGCAGGCACAGCCATCTTGTGACACATCTGCCCTTATCAGCTTTTGCTAAGGGCTGATTTTCAAGGAACCAGAGTAATTTTAAAATGACCTTAGGCCTGCTCTCACACAGGGTGGGTGGTGGTGGTGGTGGTTGCAGGATGATTCAAGAGTGTTACATTTATTTTATAAATGCAGATGAAGCTTTGCTCACTCCCCATTGTTGACACTGGTAACAGTGGCCCAGGGGTGGGACTCATGATTAATGTATTAGCTTGTTGTTGCTGTGACAAACGTCTAAGATAAACTACTGAAAGGAGGAAAGGTTTGTTTTGGCCTCTGATTTCAGAAGTTTCAGTCAATGGTTGGTTGCCTCTATTGTTTTGGGACCTGAGGCAAAGCAGAATGTCCTGGGAATCCATGGTGGAGCAAAGCTCCTCACCTCTTGTGGTCCCAAAGCAAAGAGAGAGAAAGAGGAAAGGGTGTGTGTCCTAATATCCCTCTCATAGACATTCCCCAGGGACCTACCTTCCCCAAGTGGGCCCCACTTAAAGGTTTTGCAGCTTCCCAGTAGCTCACAGGCTGGCAACCGAGTTTTTGACACATGGGACTTTGGTGAAACTTCAGATCCCAAGTATAACAAATAAGATGTGTCTTTTTATTTTTCCTTTAATAAACTGCTGGATGATTTAATTTTACACCATCCTTGTAATCGTGAAAAAAATCCTATTGGTCATAATATCTTTTAAAGTGCATAGCTGCATTTGATTTGCAAATATGTCATTTTAGATTTTGTGCTTCTGTTCAGAAGTGAAATTGATCTATACTCTTCTGATTTCAAGCAGAGCACCCTGCTCACCTGCCTTGTTCAGGGGTTTATTCTCTGACATTGTCAGCGGCGATGCAGTAGAGAGATGCAGCCCAGTGTGGCCTCCTATCCTGAGACGTTCCCCTACTTTGGACCTCTACTCAGGCTAAGCTGGGTCCTTGACTTGGTCCCAGAAAAGATTTGTAGAACAAGTCAGAGAGCAAAACAAAGTTTTAAGTTTATTAGGTGTACTCGGACAGAAAAGAATTGGAGTGCACGTCCAAGACATGGATGCGAGCTTCTCAAGAGAGATAAGAGTCCTTAGATGTCTTTACAATGCGCATCTATATACATATATATATATATATATATATATATATACATATACATATGTAGCCTTACAAGGTAGTTTTAGGGAGGTGTCACTGAGGTTTATAGAAATGTGTTATAAGGGAGTTGTCTGGGGGTAAAGATGGCCCCTAATCCAATTTGTGAGATTAGGTTAAACTCAGAGGATTTACATATTTTGGCCTAAGCATAGTTTATTACTATTTTAACATTTTTAGTATTTAAAATAGCTCTCAAAAATAATGTCTCTGCAGGCAGTCCTCATAGCAATTTTCTTGGTGGTCGTGTCAAAGTCCTTTATTCTCAGCTGGTGAGATTCAAACCAGATCCTACAGTGGAAGCTCTTTTTCATTCCCCCAAATTTCCCTGTCTTTCAGTATTCCCCACCAGCCTCTCAGCTCTAAACTCTGAGGTCAGCCAGTTTCTCCCTCCAAAGCTTATTGAGTTGTGCTTCTGTTTTCTGGCACTCAGAAGTACTTATTTGCTTTTACGTTTGTCTATTTAGAGTGTGGTATGCATGACCTTTCCACTCTTGAACTGATATTTTCTTATTGCAGTATTGCTTCACGTAGCCATTTGGTTTTATAGAGCCGGTGCAAAGCCACCTAACAGTGGAATGAGTAACATTTCTGTGCTTAGTGCCATCAGCAAAACTGACTAGACACCCTCCTAATTCTTTTAAGAGGTGTTGAGCTTTTACCTGTGCTTCTCAGAGAATGCTACATTCCACAACAATTCAACAAAAATCCTTCCTGTATACAATCCAAAAGGGTCTGTGAGTCTCTGGCAAATGCCATTTTATATTTTTCATATCATTCCAACCAAGGCTAGAAATAAAATAATTTCTTTAAAATGATTTGTTTCCATGCTAAGTTCAGCAGCTCAGGCTTTTAGGGGAAGGTTTCTTTGCTGTTTCTTTGTCCATTGCTTTTAAATACACTGGCTTTGCATTTCAACTTGTTCAAAAAATAGTTTAATGAAAGCTGATAATCGTATTGAGCAAGCGCTATCCTTTTTTGAATGATATAAAAGGAAGAATGATTTATTTACATAAATAGTACTTCAGATTTCAGGACATTTTGACTAACTCTGCCTATTCGATGTTCAGCACAGTTATGCTAGGCATTACATATATAACTAACTTTACAAAGATTACATTTGCTGCAGATACTTTGAAATATGTTGAAATCTAAGGGTATTTTTGCTTAGACTATTGAAGGTATTTTTTCCATAGATGTTTTGTAAAACATTTATTTCTGTTTCTAACTAATACATAAATCTTATTTTGCTCAGATGTTAGGAGAACATGGATGCAAACATTTACACATAGTATATCATTCCTTTCTCAAAGGGAGTCTAGGTCTCAACTAATAGGATGTAAAATCATCATCCTTCTTTGCAGGTGAGATATTCACAATCTGGCATTTTAAAATTCAATTTGAGAACAAAGTTATCTCTTGTGTTATGTCTCTTTTCTATCATAATTATGGCTTTATTTCTGGCCCTTTCAAGATTAATACATGACATATACTATCACTATATGTGTTTAACAGTGTTTGTAAATAGTGTTTATTTACACAGAGCTTAGGTATTCTTCAAAAGGTGTTGCCTATTTATTCTCAGAGCAATTGGAATGAATCAAAAGATTCCTGAAGATTTTAAATCTCTAGTGACTTTGAGTAAGTGATAGGTACTTTTATTGTCAAAGTATTCATAAAGTATGCTTTTTTAAAAAAGCAATTGTTTTTCTCTCTTCTTTGGCTTTCTTTTTCATTTCTTTCCTTCTCTACTCCCCTCCTCCATTTTCTTCTTTCCTCACATGATTTTCTTCCCTTTCTTTCCCATTTCCTTCTCTCTTCTCCTCATTGCTTCCAAAGAAAGGGGTATGGCATGGTGACCTTGTTAGGGCAAAGCACATTCAGAGTGAATTGGATTTACAATGGCTTTTGTTTCTGGGTAAAGTTTAGACTAGCCAGACAGGTCTCAATATGAAGAGTTCCCCCAAAGGTGAGGTTATACCGCAACTTCTTTATTTATGGCTACTTTAAAGTTAGGACAGATGGTATGCCATTTTCCCCCTTAGTGGGGATAAAAAACAGGGAGGCATTTTATTATACAGTTGTCAGTGAAAGACTTTCACCCACTCACCGAATCTCCAGAAGTTTAGTTAAATGAGTCTCTGTTGGGAGGCCAGTTGCCGGCCTGTGATGTATCTGAATCATGTACTATATGCCAGTAGAAACAGGATAATGGGATTCCGGTGGCTGTTCAAAAAGAACCAGTTACGTGAAAAGCTTTATAAACGAAAAAATAAGGTAGTATTTTAAATACAGCACCCTAGAATCTAGGGCCATTCTTCTATTTTTTCCCCTTTAAATGCCATGGCAAAAGTCAAAAGGGGCCAGTGCCCCTCCCGCTTCCCTCCTGAAATGCTGCGCAGCTCTTCTGAATTTGAATACAGACCTTTCAGGATGAGAATTTGTTCCAAGCAAAGAAGTGCAGGAAAGAAGTGTGTTTGAAGGAGTCTGTGAGTCTACGTGGGTGTCTGTGTGTGTGCAGCATGGATGAGTGTGCATGCATGTGTATAGGAAGGTGTGCCGATGTGTGTGCGTGCCTAGGAATGCGTTTGCGCGTGTGTTTTGTGAGTGCGCGCGCGCGCGTGCACCCGTGTGCTGCCGGCGGCTGAGGCGGCTTCAGCTCAGCCAGTGGCAGAGCAGTTAGTCCATCACTAAGAGTGAGAGAGGAAGCTGGGTAGAGGCTAAGAAGCGAAGCAACGGACCTATTAACAAAAGCCCAGTCTTGTCCCTGCGGACTGACCGGCAGAAGCAACGGGGAGCTGTGGCGCTTGGCCTGTGGGGTCAGCCTCCGGGCCAACAATTGCAGGCATCCTTAACGCGCCCTTCTCCCGGGGACTCCTGAAGCGTGGGGAAGTTTTCAAAGCTGCTGCAGAAGCTTTGGAGAAGACCAGCAAAGGCAGTGTACTGCGTATGTGAACTTCAGTTCTTTTCCTCTATTTTTGTTTGTTTGTTTGTTTGTTGTTGTTGTGTGGGTTAATGGATTTTTAGTATAAGAAAATTCAAACTCTGCTGCCCCCAAAGACTGGAATTTCAGCTCTCTTCCTTCCTTGGGATATTTTTACTCCCCCTTCCTCTCAAAGCCCTTTAATCCAGATTGCTGGGTCAGTGACTGTCATCGAGCCTGCTAGTTCCCAGGGCTTCTAGATTTTTGCCTTGGAAAGGAAAACCACTACCTGTGAGTATTTGCTTTCTGTGCTTGTTCTTATCCTGTCTGTTAACAGAGGCCACAGAGGCGGTTTGGTGTTATCCTTAATGCTGAGTAACAACACAACAAATCTGTAGGGTTGGCTTGCAAAAGTTTAATTCTCATATTGGCCCAGAAGCTGGGCAACTTGTAGGGTTATCAAATCTAATGCCAAAACGTGGAATTGACACATATTTTTAACTCTCTTCTAAATCCATCCCCAATATTACTCACCCACCAATGAAATAAGCACTTAAAAATTTTTTTTTGTAAAATTACCCCTTCCATTAGAATGTTTCCTCTCAGTTAAATAGCAGAGGAAGGAGATGCAAAAATAAACAGAACATATTATATCCTCAGGATATAAAAATCTAGAAATTTGGAGATGATTTTGGAATATCTTTGTTTTAGTTTGGTTACATTTGATAAACTGTTTAAAAGCTTGATTTCTGTTTTGTAGAGAAGATAGTTTGGAGAGGCAAAGAAATCACATTGGTCTGACGTTTTTGTCTGGTTTTAGGTTCTCTCTGCTCATTACCGAGATTTGGTGCAGAAACTGGTAAATAATTTCTTTCAGTTTTCATCTGAATCACCTAAATCGTTTTCAAGCCATTTAATTATTGTTTCTGGTTTTTTACTATTGTGTTCAGTCTAGATGCATGGTGTGAATTACTAGGCTTGGAAAGAGCATTTCCGGGGGGCTGGTTGGTGTTTATAGGCTGAAAATCTTGCTGGAGAGATTATCCTCTTCAAGACTGCTTCACAGACCAGAAAATTGTTACCCTAACTGGCTTTAGTTAAAGTTTGAAGAGCTGTATCTTCCCCGCCCCCACAGTTGTACCTCCGCTTCATAAAAGCACCTTCTGTGTAACTCTAGGACACTGCTAACTACCTTTGCGCTCGCTCTCGCGCGCTCTCTCTCTCTCTCTCTCTCTCTCTCTCTCTCTCTCACTTTCTCTCGTCAGGGATTCTCAAAGCTTAATGCAGGTAAGAACCTCCTCAGGCTTAGTGAAGAGGCAGATTCCTAGGCCTCATCCCCAAAGGATTTTTGACTTGGAGTTGGGCGAGGAATCTGCCCAGGTGAATGTGATGCAGATGATGCCACACTTGGGTAAACATTGCTTTACATTATCCTTAGCAGTTAAATTCTTGTCATGTACTTGGTTAATACTAAACTTCACATCTAAATATTAAATCCGAATTTTAGCTGATGTTGAACATAACCTAAACACAACATGGTTCACGTGTTTGATTGCCAAACCAGGACTTTTCAATCAGCTTTCCTATCCACCTCATCCTTCTATTGATTTCCTGCTCCCATCTTCAACTCTGCTTTTCCATCCCCATGAGCAAGAAAAATAGTAGTGCGCGGGTACCCGGATACTGTTTTCCCTTGTGGTCAGGTGTAGGGCCATAAAGCCTGATCTGCCCGTGCGTAGCTGAGCAATGTTCATCTTGAACACCTTAAACCCTGGGCTGAGCCGGGCACTGTAGCACATACCTGTGATCTCAGTGATGTGGGAGGTTGAGACAGGAGGATTGAGAGTTCAAGGCCACAGGCAGCCTGCAAAGCTTAGCAAGACCCTGTCTCATAATAAAAAGTAAAAATAATGGGGGGTCTGGGGATGCAGCTCTGTGGTAGAGCAATTGCCTAGCATGGACAAGACCTGGGTTCAACCCCCTAGTTCTACAAAAATAAAAATAGAAAAATAAACCCAGAGATCTCCTTCATTCATTACCAGCCCTCTGGGGTTACTCTGCTCCTGGGGCTGGGTTGGGCTGAGTTGGGTGGAACTGAGCTGGGTTTTTGGAACTGGTCAGAAATCGTATTCTAGAAACTGAGTTTGCATTGGACAAACCCCCAGGGATTGAAAAAACAGGAAGTGGCTTGACCATGATGTTAAAGTCCTCATTTGACAACATATGAAAGCCAGAACTCAGCCTCTATCACATTCCCACATTTTATGCCATTTAATGTTCATAGGGAAAAGAAAACAGGATGTGATCATCAAAGCCCTTTCCTTTCTTCCCTCTCCTCATTCTAAGTATTTGGGGACCCTGCTGTATGTCAGGCTCAGTAGTAGTCTCTTAAGGAGTCCAAAATGACCAACATGAATACTATGGACAGGGTCCTTATCCTCAGGGCATTTCCAATCTTAGCTGTTGCCAACCAGTCCGGGATGAGTCACCTAATTGCTCTAAGCTTCCCTTTCTCTGTCAGTGAAATGAAGTGGATTAAATGAGTTGGGGTATCTTTCTACCTCTGAGATTCTAACACTGGGGGAATATAGTTCAATTTTGTGAACACAGATATGGGGTATGAGACCTTTTTAGGGTTTTCTTTGGGAATAGGCCCAAAGATTTGGCTTACTGTTTTTCTTCAAAAACTTTAATTATGCTTTATAAATTTTCTTCTCACAAAGAACCAAGTCCGCTGGTATATTCAGTTAGACAAATGCCACCTTTTCTGAGTACACAGCCATCCTTCACAATGGGATCATGTAACTCACTAGCAAGGCTGTTTCCCTGGGCCAGGTCACATAGGAGGGCAAACTCTTATCTTGTCTGAATCTTATGTTTCCTCTGGCCTTGGAGAGCTGGGTGGTCTGAACAGGGCTTGCCAGCTTCCAGGCTTCCACACACACAGCTTGCAACCTGACCCTTCCACTCAAGTGACTGCACAGCTTTTGTGGAGCCAGGTAAGAGGCTCAAACAGAGGCCTTTGAGGGACTGGGGAAAACAAAAAGCAAACAACAAACCCACTCCCTAATGAAATCTTGTCTGTACTGGATTTTGTCTGTGATGTAGCTTCTCTTATCCCAGGGACTGCGGCACAGATCCAGAGGGCTCTAAAACTTGGTCATCAAGATAAGAAAGATCTATGTGCTTTTCTGGCAAATCTAGTCTCCAGCTGTCTGAAGATACTGTTTGTGTGATAAACTCTTGTCTAGAGGACAAGGACAGGGATCTTGCAGAGTTAGGATATTTTTAATTAAATGGTCCTTGCCCCTTATTGAGAAGTTTTTTTTTAGGAGAAGACAAAAATAGTTTTTTGTTTCATCCTTACCTGTTTTGGGGAGGTTGATGATATTTGGAGATGTGTACTGAAAGGTGATATCAGCAGTACTCCTTCGGTGCATCATCCAAAGGCTGCTAAGATTGCAGGTCACTTTCCTCTCTCCACTTCAGTTTCCTATCTGGTTTCTAGAGATAGGGGAGCAGATAAACATTCTGTGAGGGGCCAGGACCCATCTCTGCATGCCCTCAAGTCTTATCTGCTGCTCGCTGCTTACAAATTCCTTGCACTCCTTGCCTTCTGTGCTCTTGCCTTAAAATAATTCAGTCAGATCTTTGTCTCTTGAGGTCATGTTCGATGCCATGGTATCTTCATTCCAAGGCCCTCATTTCTTGTTACCACAAAAAATTCTTCATTTTGTAAGTTAGAGACCAACACTACGTCAGGTTAGAAGACTGGCGAAAAGACAGGAATCCCAAGATGACGACGCATCCAGATGTTTCAAAGCTGCTGGGCATTCCCCGTCACATCCATTTCATGGCTCCGAGCTGTTTTTCCTGTAAAAGTGAACCTACTTTTTAAACAATGCAACAGTTACTCAAACACAACAACAACACTTTAATTCTGCTTTTTATGAAAATTCCCCTCTGCTGGGCTCAGTGGCATCTGCCTGTAATCCCAGCTACTCAAGAGGCGGAGGCAGGAGGATCACAAGTTTGAGGCCAGAGGCAGCCTGCAGAACTTAGTCAGAGCCTTGCCTCAAAATAAAAGGTAAAAAAAATGGGGTGAGGGTGCGGCCCATACGAGAGACCCTAGGTTCAGTGCCTGCCCCCAAGACTGTCAAACCCAAAACAAACCAAAAATAAAAACTTCCTCTATTGTAACATGGTAGGATGTTTCTATTTCATCCACTAAACACTAAGAGATTGTTTCGACACCAAAAGATGAATCGACACGTGAGCCCAAATGTTAAATGAGGAAGATAGAGTACAATGTTCTTTGAACACATTTGTGTGGGTTTCAATCCTAGGCTGAGATGTTCCTTGGTCCTGAAAGCTTAGCCAAGTTAGCCAGTTTCCTGGGGAGCAAGGTGAGGGCATTGCTCTTGGATGTCTGTGCATGGGAGATAACATGCAAGTGTTTAATAAATACTTTTTGGAGGGAGAGGGCTTACACAGGTGTGAAGACTGGGAAGAAGCAAATTTGTGGCAAATTACCTAATTTGTAGGTGAAAAGAGAGAAATAGGCAACAAATTTTTCTGCCAGATTATGCTGACTAGGCAGAGCAGATCTCAAACCCTCCCCTTCCTGGCCTTTAACTCTCATCAGCAGCCTAGTTCTCACTTCATTTTCTTTCTCATAGATTGAGTTGCCTGAAACAGATCTGGGGACTGACAGACTGTCAGAGTGGTTGGTATGCAGACTCAAGGGCCATGTGAAAATCATTCTGTCCTCATTTCTTTTTGACTCTCCAGAGTGGGAGAATTGTATTAGCTGTTTCAGATAAATATATAAAATTGTGAGTCTTTTATTTATTTATTTTTCCAAGATTTTGCTCCATTGTAGTGAAGGACTGAACTTCAGGGAGAAATGTTTATTTGAGAATTTGAAACTCTGGGGTTGCACCAGAGTGAGCCTGTGAGCTATCACGAAACGGAAGCCATTCAAATGTCTAGAGTACATTGTTTCTTACCATTTTTTTCTTATAGGTCTAATATTTACAATGGGGTTAGTCACTCAACTGAAATTTATTGAGCTTCTCTGTGAAAGACTTGTGGCCAGCCTTGGAGAAACTTGGGTGAGCAAAACAGCCATAGTTTTTATCTTGAAGGAACTTTGGGAAATGGGACGGTTGGTGGAGTGGGAAGAGGGCATGTCAGTGGCCAGGAGGACAGTCATGCAAGAGGTTATAGAGGTGGGCAGGGGCCAGTCAGGCACGGAAATCCAGTCCTGCAGTTAAAAGGGCCCACAAAACCCATACTTCTTCCCTGTAAAAAGAACTCTGCCCTATGCCTACACCTCAGCCCTTAGCATTATCAGACAACACCACAACACCAACGGAAAGTTCTTTCTGAAAATAACTTGAAACCTCCATGCATTTTCCCTGGTTCTGCATCCTGCAACCACAGAGTAAAGGCATCATCCTTCAAATATTTGAAGACAAATTTTTTTTGCATAAATTACAGCTAAAACAGATCTGCTTTTTTTCATACATATGCAGTTAATTTGGGGAGATATAGAGTTACACATTTTTGCTTATTGAAAACTAGTGTACTGGCTTGAGTCCATCATTCCAGCCTCTGCTTATCAAGGCTGTGGATCTAGATTGTGTCCTCAGTGATAACAGTCAACTCTCTTGGATTTGTGCTATGAATTGGATGGACTTGTCTTCTGTATATCTACTTAGAAAGTTTTTAAAAAGTGTTTGACCAAAGAAAGTAAAAAACAGAGCACACAGAAAGTAAGAAATGAGGCACAAATATAGATGCTTCTCTTAGGGGAAATGTATCCCTACCTGCCCTTCTTTCTTTCTTTTTAAGGAGGAAACTAGTCACAATGCCTCTATAACCTATAATCATAGAAATGTTGAATTTTCAATGGGAAAGGCTCAGAGATACCAATGTGTGTTCTTGTTTTGACAAGAATGTTAAAGGCTTGGTAATTGTTGATCCCATTTATTAATCCATCTGTTGGATGTGTACTACATGCAATGGACAGCTTTGTTTTCCTGCCTTCAGAACACATGGATCTATAAGTACTACTAGTTAGGATGTGATGAATGCCGTATAATGGGTTTAAATAAAATATGGTTTATCTGAAATGTCAGGAAGAGAATGGGATGATCAAGCCGTGCACAGTGGATCATGCCTGTAATCCCAGTTACTCGGGAGGTGGAGGCAGGAGGATCACAAGTTTGAGGCCAGAGGCAGCCTGTACAACGTAGTGAAACCCTGTCTCAAGATAAAAAACTAAAAATAAAAACTGGGCTGCAGGTGCAGCCCCATTGTAGAGCACTTGTGAAGTATGCACGAGGCCCTGTGGTCAACCCCCAAGTACCACACATACTCCCCCAAAGAGAAGAGAAAGAGAAAGAAAGAAAGAAAGAAAGAAAGAAAGAAAGAAAGAAAGAGGGAAAGAAAGAAAGAAAAATGATCAGGTCCTACCGGGATCTTGGACGAGGCATTTCACTAGGCCTCCATAACCAGGAAGGGTTGCAAAAAAGATGGAAGTAAAGACATTCCAGGCAATATAACACAGCCCCTGTTAACATGAATCCTTAGTCATTTAAGGTAATGCCCTAGAAGGGCCATTTCCCCAGCAGTCCAAGCATCAACAGCCCATTTCAAATTACAGACCTAATTGCTTTTCCTTTTGCTTTCTTTGCCTTTCATTCTATTGGCCTTATTTTTTTTTTTCTTTTAATACCTTCTTCAGCTTAAGGAAATCAAACTTCTGCTCACCACATGTTATGACCCAGTGCCTTGGATGTCCTGACTAACTGTGGCCTCTGCAGCCTTAGTACTTACTGTCACGCAGATCAGAATGAAACCACACAGCTCTTTATACAAATGATTTTACTTAAATATGGAAAGTAGCTGGGATCTTAGGCCTTTAGAAATTTTGGAGTGATAAACCAGCTGCCACTGAAGGTACTGATTGGTGTTTAGATGGTCACTTGAGGGTGACTTACCAATAAAAGGATAGGATTTGATTGTCTTAAGTAGTATCAAAAGAGTCTGACATTGCACTTTGTATTCTATTCATAACCTCTTCACCATGCAGCCATGTCAACACCACCTCCTCTTGGTGTTAGTTATCTGATCTTCCAAATTATCAAGACGTTACTACAGCAAAAGGAAATGGAATAAAACCTGTAGCCATATAACTCCACAGTTAAAAAGTCAACTCATAATATACACTTGACTTAGTTTGGCCACAGGATAAGGTCACAGGGAAACTATCAGGCAGAACTTTGGATTAGCTTTGTGTTTTTATAGAATCTTTCAGAAACCCCAGATGGAACCCATTTTATCTTTTTCCTTTGGCCATAAAACCCATGTGGTGCTGATTTGACTGTTCCAGCTAGGATGAAGCCATATGCAGTGTGTACCAGTTTGCATTGCAGATGCTAAGTGGCCTCATTCATTGATGGTTGCCGAATTGCTTTACTGGAAACTCTTGGTCTTCATTTACCCCCCAAAATGAGATATTTCCTGATCTGGGCCTTTGTGACTTGCTTTGATGTCAGGTCTCTTACAGGGCATGGAAATTTCAGGCTATGGAAAACACTGGCAGGAAGACTCTGGGTCCTCGCCTATCTCTTCCCCATGTTAGTGTTTGCCTACATTAAGATTGGCAAATGACAACAACGAAGTGAGCTAGTAGAGACAGGGTCAGAGATGACAATGTTTCGCAACAGATTGGTGGTCACAGACTGCCCAATGCTTAAGGCACCAGGGCTGAGCTGTTAGTCCTGTGGCCAGAAAGATCTGAAATTAAGACTTTAAGACCTATAACTTTAGGACAAAGTCAGAGTAATGAGCATATGTGCCCAGTACTGAATGAAAGCCATTGAATTTTTCTGTTAACTAAAAAGAACACCACCACCACAACTATCTTCACAATGCTCTAAAGTCAATATTATAAATCCCCACTGTTCAGAGGACGAAATCAAGGCTGAGAAGGTTTTTTTTTTTTTGGCAGTACTGGGCCTTATGCATACTTTACAAGTGCTCTAATTCGGAGCTGCGTCCCCAACCTCTTTTTTTTTTTTTTTTTTAAATTTTTTATCTTTGAGGCAAGGTCTTGCTAAATTATACATGCTGTCTCTGTCCTCAAACCTGTAATCCTTCTGCCTCTGCCTCCTGTGTCACTGGGATTATAGGGGTGCACCACTGTGCCTGATCTACAGCTAAGTTTAAATAATATGTATTTCTATTAGAGGTTGAGGTCTCTTCCATAGACACTACAGTGTTCACAAAGCAAGCAATTTAGGCAGGGAGCTTATCACCCTTAGTTCATATGCTTAAATGAGGTCTGCCTACAAAAAGATAGATGAGCCAAAGATCATGCCCTGTTATGCATTATAAACATGCTTTCTCTTAATATAAGAAAACTCACTTTAAAAATAAAGGAATTTGACTCTTTTTCCTTCAAAAGAGTTATCTTTATTTTTTGTTGTTGAGTAGAAAAAGCCAAGTTGTTTATCCCAAGTGAAAGGCTGGAGATAGTGAGATGGGCTCAGATGGACAAGACTGAGTCCCTGAATGTGTGTATTATACAGGTTATGGGATAATTTCCATTATTTCACTGAAGAATCAGTAAGAAGTAATTGGTGATTAAGGGATGTGGATGGGAATTACACTTTGGAAGGATGGGTGGGATTTTAAATTTATAGACCGGAAGATTTGAATTTTATTGTTTTGTAGCAGATGACAAAACAGCGTCAAATCTCCTTCTAAGCTTATTGGTAATGATTTTTCAAGTAATGCTTTTAAGGAGATCTATAATTTCCTGCCTAAACCCAACTATACCTATTTCTATCTCATGTTGAAATATCATATTGTGAAAAAAAAGCAGGGAAAAAATGTCTTGTAAGTAATAAAATTTATTGCTATTAATATAGATGGTTACCTTTGTCTTTAAAAATTCATAGGAAGGGCTAAATTGAAAATGCAACACAGACTAGTGGTAACTCAAAATTCCAATTAAACTTTGTTAACTTCTTTCATTTTAGACTTTAATTTCTTGCAGACAATTTTGCAAATTTAGGAACTCACTGACCTATTTTATCTTATTTTTATTTTATTTTATTTTTTGGTACTGGGGATTGAACTCTGGGTCTTGTGTATGGTAGGCAAGTGCTGTGCCCCTGAGCTGTGTCCCCAGTTCCTCACTGACTCTACATCTTGCACGTGACTGGCTTCCTAGGAATGGCCACCCACCAGGCTGTCAGTGAACAGTTCCCCCTATAAGATACCTGATTTGGGGCTTCATGCATTTCTTTCCTCTAAGTGCCAGACCCTCTCTGTCTTGTTGTTAGATGCAATCGAGTCGTCTCTGACTCATAGTGACTCTCATAGGGTTTTCAGTTGCTGCTTGTTTTGGGATTGCTTCGGGACCCCATGGATTAGTCTTCATTTTATAGATGAAGAAACAAAGTTCAAGAAAGAATAGGCCTTCCTCTGTGAAGTGGAGGAACCAAGGTAGGCACACAGGTCTGGTGGCTAGCTTCTGAATTTTCTTTCTCTTTCTTCCAATCCTGCATCAAAGGAACAACTCCCTCTCCATTTTTCAGTACTGTTAAATCATAAAATTATTTATAAGCTGGAAGCAGTGACATATGCCTGTAATCCCAGTGATTTGGGAGGCTAAGTTAGGAGATTCTTGAATTTGAGGCAAGAGGAAGCCTTAGCAACTTAGTGAGACCCTGTCTTGAAAAATAAGATAAAAATAAAGGATGGGCTAGGGTGCAGCTCAGTGACAGAGCACTTGCAAGGTTACTTGCAAGACCCTGGGTTCAACCACCAGTATTACAAAAAATAATTATTTACAATGTTGCCTTTAAAAAATATTTTAAAAAGTAATATGTAGTTCATGGCTGAATACATCAATGTTGCGCTAAGATCCTCAGCAGAAAAGAACATTAAGCTTCTCAGTAGAGGTCTGTTGAGTTTGTTACTTTAACTATTGCAAATTATTTTTAACTTTACCACATCTCACTATAGGACATGGTGCTCTACTTTGCACACTCTGCTTACATCAATAGATAGACCAACTTTTAGCTTTTGGCAAATGTCTTAGCTGCCGTGGGCCCTGTTTCCTCATCTTGATCACTGTGCTAGAACACAGAGGGGTTTCAGGCACCTGGGTTCTTGAGCCTGTTTGCTGGGATTGGAATCCCAGCTATACTATTTATTAGTATTTGCCTTAGACAGATTTCTTCTCTGTTCCTTTAGCTGCAAAATGCGGGTAATAATAGAATCTGCTCTATATGTTATTATGAAGATTAAATGTGTTAAAACAGTGCCAGGCACAAAGTGGATAACACATGCTGCTTCTGCTGCTGCTGCTGCTGCTGCTGCTGCTGCTGCTTCTATGTGAAATTTGCAGGTGCTTCTTCTCACTCTAGGATTTTGTGATTTTTAGTATACTGTCACTTAGGGTCAAACAACATCATACTTTTTGTCATTTTTCACCAAATTTCTAAAGTCATCAGAAACATTTCTTTTATAGCAGGTCTCTTAGGAAAACTATTTCTGGTTGTTGGTGTTTTCTACTACAGATATCTGTGAATTTGAGTTGTATCATTCTATGGCATGCAAGTAAGATGGTCAGGGTTACCTACCACAGCTCAAGGAGTAGTGTGGAGTGGTTTTCTGAGTGTCTGAGCCATCATCTTCATAATGAAGTGTTTCAACCTAAAGAGTGGAAGTTTAAGTGTCTTCTGATGAGTTTTGCAAAATCATTAGAGGATTCTGCTTTTATGCTATCACAGCAAATACCATTTTGTGTTATCATGCCCTTGGTTATAAATCTCTCTCCCATAGACCTTAGTGTCTCAAGGGTGGGAGTTACTTGTTATTTCTTTGTTTTTGCACAGTGTTTCTTTACCCTTACACAGAAACATTCTTTGCTCCTGACATAATATCTACTTGTTGATTCTTTTACTGTGACTTATTCTTTCTCTTCATCTTTATTCTCCTTTTCACCCTTCTAAATCCTATTTAGTCTATTGAAGAGAATAGACTTAAATGGGAATTAAATTATTCTATTAAGTAGAGTTAAATTCTCCTCTTTGAATTGGAGAAAAAAATTTAATCTCCCCCTTTTTAGGAAACATCCTCAGGCCCAGCTTGAGTAAAACACTGCCCTCCTATTTATTTCTATAGCATAAGAAATACCCCACCATTACAGCACTAACACTCTTTGAGTCACCAGTTTATATGTCTGTCTTTCTGAATTACATTATAAACTCTCTAATGGCAAGATTTTTTTTGTCTTTATAGTCCAAGCACTTATAATACTTGTCACAAGTGAGTGCTCAAAAATTGTTTGCACAGTGAACAAATGAATATATTCTATCCAAATAAAAAACCAGGATATATTCTGAAAATGGGATTGGTCTTAAAAATGGATTCTTGAACATGATTTAATGTGAGTTAAACAGAATCTCACTTTTGCATAATTTCCTTGTGAATTTAAACATGCAGAATTCATCGAAGGTAAGGGAAAGCAGGGGCTGGGATTTAGCTCAGTTGGTAGAGCGCTGCACTGCAGTCTCTGAGGTCCCAAGTTCGATTCCCAGCACCACAAAAATGGGAGAAGGACCTGGCAATCCACTCCCAAGGCAATCCCAAAATAGTCAGCCATTGAAAACCCTATGAGGGTCGCTATGAGTCAGATACCGACTCGATGGCACCTAACAACAAGGGAAAGCAATTTCAGTCAGATTGTGATAGAGAGAGGCCCTAGAGATGAGTTAGGTACATATCCACAGTTAGGAACAGGTAAAGATGGAATACAGTCAATAGTGTTGTTGTTGTTAGGTGCTGTTGAGTCGATTCCAAGGCATAGTGACTCTATGTACAACAGAATGAAACACTCCTGACTCTGTGCCAGCCACACAATCTTTTTATGTTCAAGCCCGCTGGTGCAGCTACTGTGTCAGTCCATCTAGTTGAGATTGTTCCTTTATTTGTTGACCTGCCACTCTTCCAAACATGATGTCCTTCTCCAGGGATTGGTCTCTCCTGACAACATGGCTAAAAATATGTAAGATGCACTGTAGCTTTCCTTGCTTCCAAGGAGCACTCTGGCTGCACTTCCTCTAGGATGGATCTGTTGGTTCTTTTGGCAGTCTATGGTATATTCAATATTCGTCTCTAACATCATAATTTAATTATTCTCCTTATTCAGTGTCCAGCTTTCATAACCATATGATGCATCTGAAAATACCATGGCATGAGTCAGGTGCTCTTTTGTCTTCAACATGACATCTGTACTTTTCAATATTTTAAAGAGATTTTTTGCAACAGCTTTTCCCAATGCAATTTGTCTTTTGATTTCTTGACTGCTGCTTCTGAGTGTTGATTGTACAACCAAGTAAAACAAAATCTTGGACAACCTCAACCTTTTCTCCATTTATCTTGAAGTTACACACTGACCCAGTTATAAGGATTTTTGTTCTCTTGATGTTGAGGAGCATTCTATACTGAAGGCTATGTTCTTTGATTTTCATCAGTAAATATTTCAAATCTTCTTTACTTTCAGCAAGTAAACACTAGTGAATGAGAAAATATTTTTATTCTGTATGTTATTTTATTAAAGAAAGTTTTTTCTATAAGCAAAATAAATTTAAATTATGGCCATGTCCTAATATTTAAGAAAATGCTTTCAATAGTTTAAGAAACTTCAATAGTCATTAAAAATAGAACCATAAGTGGAAGGGACAAAATCTTTTCCCTCTGTGTTTAGATTTTTTTCTACTTTGAAGGTGTAGCTTTATTAAAAGGACACTTTAGCATTGGCCAGGTGCTGCTTTACAAAGAGAAGTTGGAACTTGGGTTCCTTATATAGATTCATTAAGTATGGATTTATAGGCATGCCCAGAAATTTTGCCAATATTATTTACTGTTGTTGTTAGGTACTGTCGAGTCGGTATCCAACTTATAGCAACCCTATATACAACAGGGGAAACACTATTGTTAGTGCTTCTCTGCTGTTCATAGGGTTTTTAATGGTGGATTGATTTTTTTGGGAATGGGTTGCCGGGTCCGTCTCCCACAATATTATTTAACTGTGCTATATATTGGGCTGGGATTTAGCTCAGTGGGTAGAGCGCTGTGCTGCAGTCTCTGAGGCCCCGAGTTCAATTCCCAGCACCGTAAAATGGGAGAGGGCCTGGCAATCCAATCCCAAGGCAATCCCGCAGCACTCAGCCATTGAAAACCCTATGAGGGTCACTATGAGTCAGATACCGACTCGACAGCACACAACAACAACAACATATTTCAACCACTTTCTCTCTCTCTCTCTCTCTCTCTCTCTCTCTCTCTCTCTCTCTCTCTCGTGTGTACACATTTAGTTTTATTGTAACAAAGCAACTTGTACACTCATACATTTTAAACTGAGCATCACCTTTCCCTTCCAGTGGAAAAAAATTAAAAATAAATGAACAAAATTACAATAGAGAATGTTAATTCCAAATAAGATCCTACAGGTTCTGCTGATTCTCCCATAGAGTGGCAGGGCTCAAGTCATCTTTAGAAGAGAATTTTATTTTAAAAGTATCATTTTAAACTGTAAGGATGTCCATTAAACATCACAACTAAACATGCCAAAGGAGCAGCCATGGTGTCAAAATGCTCACTTAACCCACCCAAACATCTCAAACCCACCCATTGCTGACCTTCTATAACCCCCTTAAAAATTTTTTTTTCTTGTTTTAAACAAGAGAAAGTAGGCAGATACATGTTGATAAATGCTAACTGTCCATATTCACATAGAGACACGGTGTAATCTCTGAGCCCAGTATACAGAGAAAAGAGGGAAAAAAGCTAAATGTCTATGCACTATTACACAGGGGCCTAGCACCCTCCAGCTTCCAGCAGAGTGAAAGGAGCAGGCGGTTTTTCTTTCTTCCCACAGAGCATGGTGGTGGCCACGATTCCATACAGTTTTTGTTGAGACAGGAAGGGATAAAAATGAATCTAAAACAGAAAAGTGTGGAGATTCTTTTTCCATTGTATTCTGCTCAAGATATTTCCCTCCCAAATAAGTTGAGAACCAGGCTGCTGCTTCCTGCTGGCTTTATTCTGCATTTGATTTGAACGTTTCATCAAATCCTTTCTCCAGATTTCCATTTGATCTCAGTGGACTTTGAAGATGGCTCACCACTCTCATTCAGATGAAGTTCTTTGGAGAGAACTTTATTTTCAAAGTAAGGATTTCCATCAAAATAAAAGTCTGTTCTGTAACCTGATTTTATATCTTCAAATTCTGTCACTTCAACTCTGGTCAAATAATGCAGTGTCATCTTCCTCCCCAGGCAGTTCAGACATTTGTGGATGGTTGACAAATGTTGTTACCCCCAAATTTGGGATTTTTGATGATCAATTCTGACCTCTTCTGAAAAAATGGTTGGTGAAGTTTGTTATATTTCTGGTCTACTTTCAAAATCTCCTCACTGGCTTGTTCATTAAGTCTGTCTATTTCATTTTGTACTTCATCAATATGTTCAATTGCTTCTTGCTGTCTTTTTTCTCCCTGCTGCAAGCACAGAGAGGCTGCTGTATCCACCAGCCTCGGGGCAGGAGCCTGTCTAGTTTTGTTTGGTTGAGTCTGGAGTGAAGACTGGCATTTGGGGGCCATGCTGCAAAGTCTCAGAACGAGAAACCCGAGCGTACTTCCAGCTCTGCAGGAGGAAGCTCCAAGAACTCAACCACTTTAACTCTCTAATCTAGTGTCTCTTGAGTGATTTCTCAGAAGAGCTGTGTTTTCTTGTTCTTTGTTTTGTTTTAATGAAAAAGAACAAAAAAGCTTTTTTATAAGTTTGCAAACTTTAGCTTGGAAAGTCTTTCTGTAGGGCTTCTTAGAGCCTTTACTATGTTCCTATTATGTTATAAATCTATAAAACGAGATTTTAGCATTCTGTGCTTCAAACATATTCGGATGTAGAAGATTTTTTTATAGAAAAGGTTTTAACATCTTCAAAATGGCATATTCGGGAACACAATTAGCAAAATGTGGCCTTTATTGGCAGGATAAGTATTGTTTGTTGAAAAATCTAGGGAATCCTAATGAGTTTGTGTAGCAGCCAAAGGTCATTTGTTCTTGCAGCCTTGGTCATGGTGGGGTTCAGAACGTACAGCACCTTTGTATATTGAATATTTTAAAACAAAGAAATGTAAGAAATGGCAGGTGCTAACATGACTCTTCTGACCTTCTCTGAACAGCAGATCCTAAGATCCTCATGTGAGAATGTTCTCTCTGTTCCTGGAGGGCAGGAGCATTCTTACCCCTGAAGACAGAGGTTCTCAAGGAGAAATTAGAATGAAACAGGCCTTGCTAAATGTCCCTCAGCTCATACACCTTTGTCCTGTCACTTTTCCTCAAACTTTCTATTCTTCATCAAACTTAGTACAAAAATACTCAGGCTAATGTTTCTTCTGGTCTTCATTTCCTTGTGAATGTTCCCATGTCACATAATACTTACATGTAAAAATTAATGTTTTTCTCTTATTCACCCTGCCTTTTTCCAGTCTAATTTACAGAACCCCAGACAATGAACCTAGGATGGATAGAAGGAAAGGGTTTTTTCCTCCCTTCTGGTCATGACAGCATACCCTGGGGGAGGGCTTTCTTCCCATAGTTCTAAAGTGGTCAGTGCTCCCTGAAGGACTGAGAAGGAAACAAAAGGGGATAGAACTGGACTGACCATTTGTGACTTAAGGAAGCCGCATGGGATAAGGGATAACACAGGGTTGAGTGTCGGAACTGAGGTTTCCCTCTAGACTTCATTCCAGATAGCTGTGTCATGTTGGTCATCACTTAACTGCTATGGGACTCTTCCTCTGTTGGATAAAGGGACTTTTAGAAGAGAAAATACAAATGACTACTGGACATTGCAAAAGAAGAGAAAACTAATTCTCTCAGGTAACCAAAGGAAATGCAAATTAGAATAATGACAGGATACAACATTTCACTTGGGAAGTGGATAAAGATTCAGAAGAATAATATTGAATGCCATCAATGAGGAAGGCTGATGAGCATGTAAATTGGCAGCTCCTTTGTAGAAAGCATGCATATAAACAGCCTCAAAATAAGTTGACACCTGTTGACCTTGTCATTCCACCTCTAGAAACCTAATAAAAAGAAACAGCCCCAGAGAAATAGATTGGTTTATAATTAAGGTTTCATGATCGCCTATTGACATAGTAACTAGTAACTAATGTAACAGTGGGCTGAATATAGAAACTAAAGTATACGTATGTATTGTATGTAGTACATGGATTAGAAGAAAGATCAAAAAGAATGTTTACTAATATAGAACGTGCTTACAATAGAATGTTATGTATGTTATGTTAATAGAAAAGAATGGTATACAACTCTTTTTGTAATCTGCTTCCATTTAAGTTTAAAAGCTTGTGTACACACATACGCCCATAGGCACATGCCCACAAGCCTAAGAATGCTTCTTTTGAGGAGGAGGGGTGTTGGAAAGTATAAATTTTCATTTTCTGTCATTTCTGTATTTTTAACTTTTAATAAATGAGCAAACATTTCTTTTATACTGAAAAATGACTTATTTTCAGAAAAAGCAAATAAATTGATAAATGAAATGAAGAATATGGACTAGTTAATTTCTAAAGTTTCTCTGATTTAGATTACAGTTTATAAAAAATTGCAGAGTGAAGGAAACTGAATGTTACAGACAGAATCCATATGTATTGTATTGATTTAATAGGATGGAATTATGAAGTAGCCTATTGGCCTTGAGATCTTTAAACTGCACTTATAAGGGGTTGGAGCACTAAAGATGCTGGGAGACAGGGCATCTATGTTAATTATAGGCTCTTAAAGTAACAGCTATTTCCTTTGGAAGTCATTCCCTCCAGTGAAATTAACTCTTGCCACAGTCATTGATTGCTGTCTGGTACTATAAAGGAAGTTATTAAGGGTTTGCCATTATAGACAAAAGACCCTAGGACTAGTGAAGCAGTTCCACAAAGTATAAAGTTTTGGTGTAATATGAAGCAGTATAATATAGCAGTTAAGTGCGGGGGTCCTGGAGTTTAGCAAACTGGTCTCTCATTGCAAGTACAAAGTCAAGCTGATGACCTTGGGCAAGTTACATAACCCCTATGCCCCTCATTTTCCAAATCTATAAAATCACTATTTACCTCCCAAACCATGTTGTTGTTGTTCAATGCTGTGGAGTCAGGTCTGACTCATAGCAACCCTATGTATAACGGCATGAAACACTCCCCAGCACCGTGCCATGCCTGGCACTATGTCAGTGTTTCTCTGCTGTTTATAGGGTTTTTGATGGCTGATTGTCCAGGGATTGTTTCAGGAGTGGGTGGCTAAGACCTTCTCCCATTTTTGCAGTGTTGGGGATTTAACCCAGGGCCTCATAGCACACAGAGCAAGTGTTATACCAACTGAGCTAAACCCCAGCCCGCAGTAGATATTAAACAATATAACATATGTAAAGGATTTTGAACAAGGCCTAGCCTAAAGTAAGCACTTAATAAGTGTTTGTTTTTATTATGATTTTTAGATGTCTTTTTAAAGTCACTATTTATCTATAAAATCACTATAATAATAGAGACTACCTAGTAAGTTTGTTAGGAGAAACAAATGAAAAGAAGAACATAAAGAATATAGTTCAGTGCTTGTATATATTAAGAAAGCACTTTGTTGTTAGGTGCCATCAAGTCGGTATCCGACTCATAGTGACCCTCATAGGGTTTTCTTTTTTTAAATTTTATTTATTTATTTATTTTTTTTGTGGTACTGGGGGTTGATCCCGGGGCCTCACGCCTGCATGCTTTGCAAGTGCTGGACCACTGAGCTGCACCCCCAGCCCTTTTATTTTTTTCCCTTACTTCCTGAGACAGGGTCTCGCTAAGTTACATAGACTTCCTCTGGTCTCCAACTTGCAATCCTCCTGGCTCCGCCTCCCAAGCCGCTGGGATCACAGATGTGCGCCACCGCGCCCAGCTGCCTCATAGGGTTTTCAATGGCTGACTGTTTCGGGATTGCCTTGGGAGTGGATTGCCAGGTCCTTCTCCCATAAGAAAGCACTAGTAAGCAAAAAATAAAGGAAAGTGTACATAGGGCATACTAAAATTTGTTTTAAAAAAATCTTAGAATTCACAAGCTGTTTCATTTTCCATTATTCTATTCTCTCTGTCTGAGAAAATTCACTTTGAAAACTCCATGTTTGTCAAGACTGCAAAGATTTTCTATTCTTGGAGGTAGAGAGCAATTAAGGCTCCATAAGAGCTCCCTAGGCTGGGGTTTAGCTCAGTTGGTAGAGTGCTTGCTCTGCATGCTTTGAGGCCCTGGGTTTGATCCCTAGCACCACAAACAAACAAATAAACAAACAACTGGGAGAAGGACCAAGCAGCCCAGTTCTGAACAATCAGCCATCAAAAACTCTCTGATTAACAGAGAATCACTGAAATAATGTTAGGCATGGCACAGTGTTGAGTAGTGTTGTGTTCTGTTGTACAGAGGGTCTCTATGAGTCAGACCTGACTCAACAGCACTTAACAACAGTAAGAACTGCTTGAAAGAGAAGAACCTGCATTATGATTGTGTCTTCCTAGGATATGGCTGGAGGGCTCAGTGTTGCAGGCAATGGAAGGAGGTTGTTAGGATGCAGGAGAAAAGAACCTTGGTCAGGTTGGTTCTCACACAGCACAGCTGCTTCTGCTGTGACCTGGGACCCGACATGTGGAATGTTCACTCTTGGTTGTCTATAACAAGGAGCAATTAGACTTCCCAGCTCAGTGATATTTACAGTCATGGGAACAGTGGCTCTGAAGTTCTTGGCCAAGTCTATTTAAGTTTTATTTTCATCAACTAAAAGACACAGAAGAGAACCACTTTCTCTACATTTGGACAGCTAGTTGTTCCCTAAAGACATATTTCTCCAGCGGCTCGGGAGGCAGAGGCGGGAGGATCACAAGTTCGAGACCAGAGGCAGTCTGTGTAACTTAGCAAGACCCTGTCTCAAAAAAAAGTAAAAAAAATGGGCTGAGGGCGCAGCTCAGTGGTCCAGTACTTGCAGAGCATGCAGGCGTGAGACCCCGGATTCAATCCCCAGTACCACACATACACACACACACACACACACACACACACACACACACACGACATAGTTCTCCTGATTTACAGTGCAGTACCCCTTGGTTCAATTTATAACACGTGTGATTTGGACTCAATTCAGTTGTCCTATGGATAATTATATTCAGTCACAGGTTTATGTTTGCATCTTTTAAATTTGATTGCTATTAATTACCTTGGAAATTCTTTGTATGAAAATTATGGTGATTCAAAAATACATAAATATTCTGGGGAAGCTTTTAAGTTTATTCTGACTGCCATTTTTAAGATTTTAATGTGGAGTAGAAGTTGGGAGGTCTTCATTGGCTTCCTTCATTCTCATCAAGGGTTTAAAAATCTCTCTGTGTTTGGGTGGGACAGATTGATCATGAGTTGGCTATTTTTTATGCAAAATGCTATTTTTCTATTAGTTTATTTTCTTCCCTAAAGGGCTTCAAGATACATGTAGGATCCCAGGCTGTGAGATAGGAAGACTAACACACACACACACACACACACACACACACACACACACACACACACAGAACATAGATTCTGTTGCTTATATCATCTTCAGTTGAATTTTAATGACTACTTGGAGACCTGATGAAAAGAATGTCAAGTCACATAGGAATTCTGTAAAATGCAAAGCACACTGACAAAAAGCTATAGTAGGTGATTGATATCTTGAAATCTGTGCTGGGCAGAGGACGGGGAAAGGCACCTAGTTGCCATATGTTGTATCGCTACCACTGTGAAATTCCAGAGATAAAGAAGGGTAAACATTTTTTTCATCAGGGCACATCATTGCTATTGACCACTGCATTGAGAAGCTGGAGTGCAGCAGGGATCCATTTTTTTGTTCTTATTGTGCACAGATTATCTCAGATTAGTGACAGAGTATCATGTTTATATCAGTATAAGAACACATGCTCTTGTGGATAAGCTGAATGTATAATTAGGAAATTAATATGAGCACACATTTATCCTCCACCAAATGAAATGTTACAAAATAATTTTCTTCTGTTCAGGAAATTTTGCAAGAAAGAAAGTTTGATTAAAGAAACTTTAATGAATTTGTATAAGAAAGAATTCAAAGTGGGATATTTTTCTACTTTTCAGAGCCCTTTTTCATGCACAGGTATATTAGAATACATGATTTTCACATGAAGGAAAAAGACAATGGTGGGAAAATAGTCAGTAAAAGCAGAACTGATTTGTGGACAACACATGAGGATTTCAAAACACTGAGAAACAGCTGTACCACACACGCAGGCAGAGACAGGATTTATTTCTATTGCAAAATCAAAGAAAGTCTGATATGGCTAACAGTCAGTTTATAAGCTCCCTTGGGGAATTTAGCTGAATGTCCTTCGACTTCCAAATGCTCCCGATAGTTCTACTGACCCCGTGGATGTCCACAATAGCAATTGAAGCAAGATGGAGGAGGATGGACTCCAAGGAGCCGACTTGGCCCAAGCTGAGACCAAGAAAATGAAATTCTCAGTATGTGCTGGACTTCCCATTAGGGCGCTGCCAAGTAAATATTAGCTGCCACTGGACGGCATCATTTTGTACTAGATACAAGATGAGTATCATCTTCTTATAGTGGGGGAGATAAAAGACCCTGTCACCTGTGGAGTTGTGTTTGATTCAGAGTCTTGATTTGGTTTGCTGTTTTTCTTTTTTGCCCTTTCTTGGTCTGTTCACCTAATTCTTTTCTCTTTTCCCTCCTCTGTCATCTTTTGAAGTGAAAAAAATCAGGGCAATATTTTCCATGGAATATCCACACACTTGTGTTTCCCAACACCAAGAGAAAGATGCAGAAGCAAAATTAAAATGTAAATAACATGCAAAGTGTGTGTGTGTGTGTGTGTGTGTGTGTATAATCACCTAATTCTGCAGCCATAATCCAGCCCTATTGATTGAAAGATGAGTTTTGTTTAATGTTGAATTTGTAAATTGTTATTCTTGCACAGTTTTCTCCCCTCTCAGTTGTGAGAGGAGAAACATAACAAGTCCAAGGGCAGAGCTATAGGGTCCCTAACATTAAAAAGTCAGGGAGTATAGGAAGAACCAGTGATGGAGACTGAAGTGAGAGTATAGGAGAGGGTAGGACCTTTGTACCTTTTATGTGTTGATTTAACTAGTTTAGATGTCAGAAAGCGAAGTTTTCTTTGTTATCCCCCAGTTTGGGGAAACACCTACCTCTCCTCTTCCTGAATGGCTTGTGTTTCTGTGTGGTCTCAGATGCTAAATATAAAGGGAAAAAAGATTTTGTTTTGTTGTGGAAAAGTTCCATGACCAAATTTGCATTTTTCCGCAAATAAGCCAACCTAATTCAGCCTGAGTGTGGGAATGTGCGGACAATTTTATTTTGAGAGTGTCATCATAAAAAACAGGTTGTTTCTGTAAAGCTTAAATCCTCTCAGGTGACACAGTCACAGCCTGTGAAAGATTTCAAATAATGGGACAGGAATCCATTTCCCTTAAGGTATTGTTGTTGTTAGGTGCCGTCAAGTCGGTATCCGACTCATAGCGACCCTCAGAGGGTTTTCAATTGCTGAGTGCTTCGGGATTGCCTTGGGAGTGGATTGCCAGGCCCTTCTCCCATTTTTGCGGTGCTGGGAATTGAACTTGGGACCTCAGAGACTGCAGCGCAGCGCTCTACCCACTGAGCTAAATCCCAGCCCCCTTAAGGTATTAGAAGTGAGTAAAAGAGGCATTTATAATATCACCATAACACAAACACATTTATTTACTAACCAAAGAGATGATCCTAGTTATATCAGCACTTTGAAGTAGTTGCATTTAAAATGTTGGCAAGTAAAGATAATTGAACACAGTGATTTTTTTCTAAAAAAAAAAAAATAAGCAAAAGTATAGAGATTTGCTCAGTGAACCAAATTTGTTCATTGCCTCAGATAATTCCTATCCAAAGTGATGATGAGATGTTCATTCTACTTTTTTTATAGACCTGAGCATAGGAGACATCATTCATGACCCACCCTGCTACTAATACCATCTTTAATTTTCTTGCTGTTGTGTTCCCTTCCCATCTCATTCCTGATGTTGGACCACTGCACCATCTGTTAAATTGTCAACCCTCTGAGTTTTTCGGGCATCAGCTGTAGTTCCTTCAAACTTCTCTATAAGATTACAAGAAAATTGTACTTTCTAAAATTCTCTCGGTTTTTATGGTAAGGTTTTTGCTCTCACAAGAGATGATACACTCTGTTTAGCCATTGTACCCATTTTTTGAAGAGCCATTCCCATTCCTACTGACTTTAGGCGTTCATCAAAGCCTTCACTGTCCACCAGACACCATCTTCCTGCTGGACGGTGGCAGTGGGGGTTGTGAGCAGGTGAGCAGAGTAGGCGGAGGAGGGTCTGGTGTAGGGAGCATTAGATGCTAGAAACATGACAACATACCTAGCATTAGATGGTAGAAAATGAGCTATGCCTCAGCCCCTTTTTTACGTTTTATCTTGAGACACGGTCTTGCTGAGTTACCCAGGCTGCCTCTGGCCTCAAACCTGTGATCTTCCTGCCTCTGCCCCTCCAGTCACTGGGATTACAGGTGTGCACCACCACACCTGGCCACCCAGACGCATTTTTACATATACCCTCTAACAAACATTTATTTTTGTATCCATTGATTATATAAAGAAATATAATGAAATCTTTAAAATGTCAGGCTTGCAAACACTCTACTACTTAACTACATTTCCAACACCGTATAGGGCTTTCGTATGGGCATAACAATCTACCATTGGTTCATTTAAACATTCTGAATTTAAGGATTTATTTTAATATGTTTTAATTTGGATAAAATATTTTCAGTTCTTATAGAACAGAATAATAATCATGAAATTCTAAGTGGTTGAAGTAGAAACAAAGATTCTATTGGTGCAGATTGAGTACATTATGATGAAATTAGCATTGTTGTCAGGTGCTGTCAAGTTGAGTCTGTCTCATAGAGACCTTCTGTACAACAGAACAAAACACTTCCCTACACTGTGCCATGCACATGATCTTTTTTATGTTTAAGCCCTGTTGCAGACACTGTGTCAATCTATCTAGTTGAGGGTCTTCCTTTTATTCGTTGATTCATCACTCTCCCAAACATGATGTCCTTCTCCAGGTATTGGGTCCTCCTGACAGTATGTCCAAATTATGTAAGATGCAGTCTAGCCATCCTTACTTCCAAGAACACTCTGGTTGTACTTCTAGGACAGATTGGTTGGTTCTTTTTGCAGTCTGTGGTATATTCAATATTTGTCTCTAGCATCATAATTAAAAAGAATCAATTCTTCTCCTGTCTCCCTTATTCAGTGTCCAGCTTTTACAACTATATGATGTGACTAAAAATACTATGGCATGAGTCAGGTGCATCTTTGTCTTCAATGTGACATCTTTACTTTTCAATACTTTAAAGAGGTCTTTTGCAGCAGCTTTTCCTAAAGCAATGCATCTTTTGATATCTTGACTCCTGCTTCCACAGGTGTTCATTGTAGAATTAAGTAAAGCAAATCTTGTACAAACTCATTCTTTTCTCCGTTTACCATAAAGTTGCTTACTGACCCAGTTGTAAGTATTTTTGTTTTCGTGATGTTGAGGTGCAATCCATACTGAATGCTATGTTTTTTGATCTTCATCAGTAAATGTTTCACATCCTCTTCACTTTCAGCAGGCAGGGTTGTGTCCTCTGCATAATGCACATTGTTAATGAATCTTCTCCAATGATAATGCCATATTCTTCCTCATAAAGTCCGGCTTCTCAGATTATTTGCTCAGCATAGAGATTAAAGAAGTATTGTGAAAGAATACAGCCTTGATACACACCTTTCCTGACTTTAAACCAAGTAGCGTTTCCTTGTTTTGTTCGAATGACCACCCTCTGATCAGTGTGCAGGTTCCTCATGAATACTATTAAGTACCCTGCTATTCCCATTCTTCTTAATGTTCTCCATAATTTGTTATGATCCACACAGTCAAATGCCTTTCCCTAGTCAATAAAACATAGACATCTTTCTGGTATCTCTACTTTGAGCTAATGTCCATCTGACATCAGCAAAGATGCCCCTGGTTCATTCCCATCATTAAGGTTAACTCTACTTTGAGCAGGCAACTCTTCCCTAGTCATCTTTTGAATGCCTTTCAATTTGGGGGCCTCATTTTCTGGCACTATATCTGACAGTTTTTTTCTGCTATTCATAGGATTTTCAAGAGCTAATTGTTTCAGAAGTGGGCTGCTGGTTTCTTCTCTCTAGTCTGTCTTAGTCTGGAATCTCACTTGAAACCTGTCCTCCATGGGTGGCTCTGTGGATGTCTGAAATACTAGTGGCATAGCTTTCAGCATCAGAGTTACATGCAAGCCCTCATAGTATGGAAAGCTGACAGATATGTGGGGAATTAGCACTGTAGATAATGTAAATATGTAGTTGTTGTTGTTAGGTGCCGTTGAGTTGGTATCCGACTCATAGCAATGCTACATATAACAGGTGAAACACTATTGTCAGTGCTTCTCTGCTATTCATAGGGTTTTCAGTGGTGGGTTGATTTTGGGGAGTGGGTTGTTGGGTGCTTCTCCCAAGAGTACAGTATCTGGTGTTCCCAGGAGTACACAGACTGCCTCTGGCCTGGAACTCACAAACCTCCTGCCTCAGCCTCCCAAGTCTCTGGAAGTACACGTATGTGCCTCAGCAATCAGCCACAGTCCTTTTTTCCTAAACAAAACTTGAATACTTGCTTAGAAGAAAAATATTTTCTCCTGTTTTCACTCAAATATTTCTTAGGTGAGTACATTGTCCAGCAGTCATCAGTGGGACCAGTTGTGAAGCTTATTTCTTAGTTGGGTTGTATTGATTTAAAGCTAATTATGTTTTCAAGCAGTGTACAAATAATCCTATCAGCTCTCTGACACAGTTAGGTTGTAGCACCTATTTAATAGATGAGGAAATGGAAGCAAAGAGCTCAGCAACTTCCTTTGAGCTCAGAGGACTGACGGTGGCCCTTTGGCAATGGGGCTGCATGGTTCCTCCTGGACCACACAGTTTACATCCCCTTTGGGGTCTATTGTGTCCGGAAGCAGGAGCCACAATCACCATAATGAAATGTCTGCCTAGCCTTCCAGATTGGCCTGGAGGTCAAGTTAGTTTATTTGTTTTTAATTTAGCTGAAATTATAGGCTGGTTGAAAGATCCCTTTGTCTGTAGCGATCTTTTGAATAGCTGCACAAACCTTCTGGTCTTGTTTTCTTCCAACCCCTTCTCTCATTTGCAGGATTAGAAAAGCACTTGGGAGGCACATTAATCTTGCTGGCGTTGTCAGGAGTGATCAGCAAGTTTTATTAAAAGCCCTGGGATCTCCTGAAAGGCCTCCTTGTCTGAGTCTGAATGAAAAGGGCATGTTAAGATCTCGGGGCACGCTGTCAGGACCCCTTGCCCTTCCCCGGACTACGTGCTGACACTCCAGGAGGAAGTACAGGAGCCTTCCTTTGTTGAAGAGATTTTGCTGGTGGACAGAGGCAAGTTGGCCCTGTCAGGATGAACTCTCCAGGCTATGGGGTCCTCAAGGGCCTGCTGCTTCTGCTGCTAGTGGACTGGGCCAGCCCCACCTTCCTCAGCATTAACCGTGGGATGCGGGTGATGAAGGGCAGCTCTGCCTTCCTGTCCCAAGATGACCTGACATTTGCCATCCCCAAGGAGAAGGATGCCTGCAAAGTGGAGGTTGTGATGCATGAACCCATAACCCAGAGAGTTGGGAAACTCACGCCACAGGTAGGTCATGCTGGAGAATTGCTGTTCAGTAGTGTGTATGAAAGTGAATGTGTGGGAGAGAGAGGGCTAGATAGAAGGTCTCTCAAAGGTGAGTATGGTAAGATGTTCACACTTGAAATGGTGGAGTTGCTCTTCACAGGCATGGTAACATGTAGTTTTACTATGTGAAGTAGAACCTATTTTTGAATGTTCTTGACTGATTCCATATAACAAATCTACAATGGACAGTATTTATTCCAAATTATACTGCTAATGCCTGCAGCTGTACCCCTGTGGCATCCGATCCCATCAGATCTCAGAAGCTAAGCAGCATCGGGCCTGGTTAGTACTTGCATGGAAGACCGCCTGGGAACACCAGGTGCTGTAGGCTTGGGAGACAGACCCAGCAACCCACTCCCAAAGATCAATCTGCCATTGAAAACCCTGTGAACAGCAGAGAAGCACTGACAATAGTGTTTTGCCTGTTGTACACAGGGTTGCTATGAGTTGGATACCGACTCCATGGCACCTAACAACAACAACAATACTGCTAACACCTGTAGAGAAAATCAAGTTCAAACTAATGTGGCTGCACTTATTTTTTCTTAATAATGCACTGTATCAACAAGTCTTTCAATTTTCTCCTGTTTTATTGAAGAGAACTCTTGCATATCTTACCAGCTGGCTGATCCTATAGAGTATCTAATCATCCAGAGAAAAGCAGAATGTAAGAGAATTATAGGTCTCCATTTCTTCATTGTAGGTACATTGCAACTGAGAGAGGGGAGAAGGAGGGGGGAAGAAAGAGAGTGGGAGAGGAGGGTGAGCAAGCATTTTCTAAGGTTGTAGTGGGCATGGGCAATCACTTGTAAGGTGTGCTATGACAGTCTTAATGGGATTATTCCAAATCATCTCACCAATGCCAGTCAGGGTGCCTTTGGATAAGATACCAAGATTTCAAGACATTTTAAGGACATACTTGTAACCTCAGAATGGCAAAGGTAAAACACGAAGACAATTTCATCTATTAATATCACTTGAGAAGGACCTGGCAGCCCACTCCCAAAACAGTCAGCCATTGAAAACCCTTTGGATAGCAGAGAAGCACTGACATTAGTGCTGGGCATGTCACCATGTTGGGTAGTGTTTCATTCTGCAGTACATAGAATTGCTATGAGGGGGACTCAACTTGATGGCACCTAACAGCAACAATATCACTTGAACATTCACTTGTGTAAGGGAAGAGAATTAGAAAAGAGATGTGAAGAACTCTAAATATTCATAGTTCTTCAAAAATATCTGCATAAATATTTCCCCTTTAATTAAAACTTGGAGTTGTTTTCATTTAAGTATATTCTATTGTCACTCCTTTTTAGGGCTAAGAGTTACCTTCTAAGTCTGTATTTTCATACATTGCTTTACTTAAAGTAATAGTTTGCCCTTGTACATAACAGAAAATTGCTTCTAGTTTTATTGCTTGTTCCTACTGTGGTTTAACTTTGCACTCAGTGCAAATGATCTTGAGAATATTCAACACTAGATGCTGCTGCTTCTTCTGGGAAATGCATTAATCCCAATCCCAACTGTGAATATTATTCCTCTCTGTTTGGCTACAGAAACATGTTTGATGAGGCTACTCTAAGTAGTACTAGGTGTTGTAAGGATGAAATAAAAAGGCTTAGGTAAATACTCAACTTCAAACTGGTATCTCTAGACATTCCATTTACCACACTTAAAGTTGTAGACCAATTCTGAAACACTTCAGAATGCTGGGAAAGGTTCTCACATTGAGAGTATTCCTGGTGTAATAGTAATTGAATGTCTCCCTCCCCTTCCCTGTGATATTTTCTCAATTAAAGAGCTTAAGAGCTTCAGGCTTTTTGAAGAGTAGAAGAGCTTCAAATTGGTGCCTAAAAATGTTAAAATAGGAATGGAGACATTTTATTCCCAAGTATTCAGTAGTTGCAACTTCTGCCCACGTTCTTCTGGTATTACTTGCACTCTGAATGTGTATATCACTCTTAGAAAAAGGAGTGACCTGTAGTAGCTCATATTAGACCCCTGAAGTACTAAATAGGATGGGTTTGTTTGTTGTTGTTGTTGTTGTTGTTGTTGTTAGGTGCCGTTGAGTCTGACTCAGCGACCCTCATAGGGTTTTCAATGGCTGACTGTTTTGGGATTGCCTTGGGAGTGGGTTGCCATGTCCTTCTCCCATTTTACAGTGCTGGGAATCTAACTCAGGATCTCAGAGACTGCAGAGCAGCGCTCGACCAACTGAGCTAAATCCCAGACCAAATAGGATGGGTAGTTGATACAAATAAGGCCAACAGAAGGCAATGGAGACCCAACTACTAGGTCAGAATAAAAATGCAAATCCTTAGAGTTTTGAGGGGCAGCAAGATAGGATCTTGATCATAGAAGACTGGAGTCCTTGATAAAGCAGACTCTGGGACATATTATTATATATGAGTACCTTATAAAGACTGATAGTTTGGTTGTCCTTTGAGTCAATATATGTACATATATTTGTGTGTGTGTGTGTGTGTGTGTGTGTGTGTGTGTGTATACATACAGTGTTGAACACTTATTTAGGAATGAGGCAGAGTATTTTGAAGAAAGAGGAGAAGCAAAATTCCTACTGGTGGTCCCAGGGGCAAATTGTCTAAGCTGCTGTCTAACTGTGTTCAGCACAACACTAAGCTGTCATCCCTCATTGTGCAGAACAAAATCCCTGCCATTCACTGTTTTCTCCTCTTAGAAGGCACTTTGGAGGGGCTCCCTTGTTACCTACGCCAGCCTTTGAGGACTGGCCTCTACTCACCCCAGACAGCTTATTGTTGTTGTTGTTAGGTGCCAGTGAGTCGGTGTCCAACTCATAGCAACCCTATGTACAACAGATGAAACACTATTGTCAGTGCTTCTCTACTATTTATAGGGTTTTCAATGGCTGATTGTTTTTTGGGAGTGGGTTTCTGGGTCCTTCTCCCAAGCCTACAGCACCTGGTGTTGCCAGGAGGTCTCCCATCCAGGCCCAACCGTGTTTAGCTTCTGAGATCTGACAGGATCGGACGCCACAGTGGTATGCTGCAGGCAGATAGCCTATTACTCCTTGACATATATGACACTCTGTAAGCATAATGAGATTGTCTCCATAGTGTGGTTTTAGTGATGTTATAATGGTTTTGATTATGTGGCCTGCTCTGAGGAACTTGGGAGCAAAATGTCATCCAAGTGGCTAGAAATAGTTAAAAAAAAAAAAACTTGTATGATCACATGGATTAAGAGTTAGAGTAGCCCTTCAAATCATCTCCATCTCAAACTTTTTCTGACTTTAGGGCAAAAGTCTGGTTATGAAGATGATAATAGCAGAATGCTTAGGTGATTTAGGAAGCTCTTGACTGAGAAGGAACACCTCCAAACACATTGATTCCTTAATGTGCTGTCTCCCATTTAAACAAGGTAGAGTCCAGTTCTGAATGTTCAGTGTATGTATTTCTAGAAGTAAATATGACATCTCAAGCTGATTTACATCATCTATAGTGGATAGGTAATTCATATCTTCTAAAATTTATTCCATGGTAAAATAGTCCATTAAAATATGAAGTTTGATTACTAGTTTAGCAAATATTAGAACTTCATACAATAGAAAAAATTATATAGTGGGAAAACTTTGTTTTTCAAACTGCCAAGTGGTTGTTCCTGCTTTTTTTTTAAAATTCTGATAATTTCAACGAAAACAAGATTCTCAAGTAAAATCTGAATTTGGGGAAAATTTGTGCTTGGTTTTTAACCAAGGCTGGTTCAGCACTCTCTAGGGATTTATTTATCAGAAGTTTTTGAAATTAAGAATAGCCAAGTGCCTGAGTGTGCATGTGCTTACACACATATGCATACCCACACATGCACACACACATCCAACATCAACATTGTTTTTCAATAGCACTTAAGAGTAAGCTGAAAGCTGGACTTATGTGAACACATTCCTAGCAGAATGACTGTATTAGCAGCACCCTACTGTGTAATGAACAGTTTCATGTGATTTGCACAGAAAATGTTTTGTTTAACATCTG
>VMDO01015475.1:0-50993 GCA_007922755.1 Pedetes capensis
ATATATATGTATATATGTATGTGTGTATACACACACACACACACACACACACACATATACCATGGAAAACATACAACTGTATTTATGTTTAGCTTGGATAACTTTTCAAATCAACATCTGAATAGAAAGTCGTTAAAACTACATAAAATACAGATTAATGTAAAAATGAGCTTTACTAGAAAATCCTTGAATTTAACAAACCCACTCGCTCCTAAACGTTTATATTTAAGCACCGAATTGATTCCACTTAACTTTCTCCTCCCTACTAATAGATCCGGTCATTCCATCGCGCTGGGCTTCCAGGTCAGCTTCTCAGCCAGGAAGCTCAGCTCCACATTTGAATGCCATTCATGCCATTGGTATAAATGATCTTTTCCCACAGAAGTGAGTTCTAGCACGTGCGAAATCCCCCATGCAATGCACTCATTGAGGCAGTGATAGACCTTTGCACACGTGGGAAAGAGCCAAGTCTGCATTGCTTTACAAAGTGGTTGTCACTGTGCGGTGGTTTTTCTCTGAGAAATATGTGTCGAAAGTCCTGACGGTGTTCCGTGACGTGTCTTAAGAAGTCTCGTTTTTTTAGTTACTGTCTCTGCAGCACACCTTGTGCTTACGTGATTCTACATTCCGCCTCCTTTAGCAAATCAGTCAAAATCCCTGTGCCTTTTGACTGAGTGTTCCAGCAGAAGCCCAGAATGCTAGACGGCCAGGCAATGAACCCTTATCTAGAACCACACACGTTTCGTCCTGGGAAGAAAGTCTCCCAGGATGCTTTGCACCCCTGTGCCCTAAGGAACCAGGCAGACAGGAGTCTGTGTCCTTTCCTACCCATGAAACGCACCCATCCGTGCCCAGTGTACCCCCTAGTAAGAAGAAATGAGAAAGTGCCGGGAAAGATCTGGAAGCTGGAGGCAGAAGATGCCATGTAAGTAAACAGTAATTTTATTAATTGCTCCGAAATGGAAAATGTTGTGTTTAAATCAACGCTACTTTCTTCGGAGTAAACACTAAATATAACGTCCAAGGCAAAATGGTTAAAATTAACTTGCGGTTGCTTTTCAAGCTGGTGAGATACAATTAAAGCTGAGGGATATTGCCAAATCTCATTTTCTGCTTTCTTTCTTGTAAATAATATCTGTACATTCAGGTCTTCATTATACTTCTCAATGGCCCAGGAAGTCCATTGAATCTGCTTGTACTTGATTTTTATCAATGGAAAAGAATTATTAAATTCCATGCCACACCAACACAACAATAATATACACTAGGCTGCTGTAGCAACCATGAACTCTACTGCTACCGCCTCCTCCTTCCCACCCTTCCGCTCTAATTGTGTGCGTGTGTGTGCTTGGTGTGGGTACACATTTGTGTGTGCGTATGTGTGTGCCCGTGCATAAACGTGGATGTGCTCTTGTGCGTATCTAACTCTTGGGTCATAGTGCATAATATGGCTGTCGCTAACTGGTTACGGCATGCCAAACGGCGCAGAATGGGTTAATTGGCATGCTGAAAAGGTAATTGTAAAGTGTAACTGGCAGGGTTATCACCAGAATTGGGAGGTGGAATGTAGGTCTCCCACCTACTGGAGACTCTTACATCTTGAAGAGCAGGCTGAAGACAAAGCAGTGTTACTGCTGTTTCTTGATTCTCTCTTTCAGTGGTGACTGCTAAGCCCCAGTGCTACCTTTTGAATTTGCTGTATCAAGCCAGGAGGTACAGAGGTGTGGTGCCCATCCCGTCCGACTCTAGACTTACTTTGGGATTGGATTGTAGTGTAAATACGCAGCAAAGTCATTGCATGTGGGGGTGTTTCAATCCTGCATAATGTAGGTAACACAAGATTTGTTTGGAACAGAACTGTGAAATGACTGGAGTCTCAGAGAGACCCATACATTTTAAGTCATTTCCACGACTTATAGTGTGGAATCAAAATTGTTTAAGTGGATATTTAAACACGTAATTGTGATGCCTGTGTAAATGCCGTTTACTTCGCACCATGATTCCCGAGAGATAGAGAAACAGCCACCATGATGGGGGTCGGTCTGTGGTCCTTATGGGGATTTCTTGGTTTGACTTTTAAAAGGAAGTGGTTAGCCCAGGGCGTGGTGCTGCCCGCCTGTAATCCCAGAGCCTCTGGAGGCAGAGGCAGAAGGTTCAGATCATGACTTAGAGGCCAGAGGCAGCCTGCGTAACTTAGCCAGACCCTGTCTCAAGATAAAGAGAGAGAGAGAGAGAGAGAGAGAGAGAGAGAGAGAGAGAAAAGAAAAAGGAAAATTAAAAGGGAGCTGGGGGTGCATCCCAGGGGTAGAGCACTTGCAAAGTATGTGCGAGGTCCTGGGGTTAATCCTCGTGTACTGAAAAAAAGAAAAAAGAAAAAATAAAAGAAAGAGAGAGAAAGATAAGAAAAGAAAAGAAAGAAAAAAAGAAAAGTATTTTTTCTTTTTTTCTTTCTTTTCAGTCTTTTTTCTTTTTGTTTCTGTCTTCTTTTTTCTTTTTTGCAGCTTGATTACCTTTCACTATAGTGGAGCAAGAGAAAGAAAAGAAAAGGGAAGTAGTAAAAGGAGATTCCCACGTGGTGCAGCAAATCCAAGGCTCACCTCAAGCTTCACCTTACGCCAGGATCCCGTGATTGCGCAGGTTTGCACGCTCACCCACACATGCAGAGACACACTCAGCTGTGAGCTCCTGAAATGTGTGCACTGGGTCACTGGCACCTTGCTGTTGCTCTTAGCACCTGGTCACAGACATCACTTTCAAGAAACATCACCGAAGTCAATGGCTGTGTGAAATGGAACAGAACGGGAGAAGGATCGCGGGTTTTAAACAAAATATTAGGGATCGTGAGCTTTGGCCACTTGAGAGAAGGCCTCCTGGTCATACTTTAAAAAAAAACAGAGTACAGTAATTGCGACCCGAGGGGAATAATATTAAGGGTATAATGAGAATGCATTTTCTCATGGTAATCGTTTCATCGATGTGCCTCATCTTTCCTTGATGTGGATGAAGGGATCATTATGTAGGTAAACAAATCTCTCAAAAGCATGGTAGATCTTTACTACAAAAAAGAAGAGATGGTATCGCTTGTCATTCCATTCACCTCCCTCACACACACCCTGATCGGCTGCCCCATCTCCCTGCAACCTCGCAGCCCAGCTCTCAGACTCTTTCTTGGCTTGAGGAAGTCCCTACCCTAAGCACAGCATGAATAGGACAACCAGGGTCCTGGCATATGGGGTGTTGCCCGGTGGTCTGTTAGTCAGAGCCTCAAACTTTGGGCGACGCCACACACTTCCCCACACTCCTGCACACTGCCGCCTCCATGCATGTGCCCAAATGCACCCCCATCCTGCTGGGAACCCCCAAATTGGCTCTCCCGTCTCAGCAGCCTGCAACGTTGCAGGGATCCATCTCGGTGCCTGTCTTCTCTGCCGCATGCAGGCAGCTTCTGTCTGAGAAAGTTGGGGGGCGCTTGGGAAGGATCAGTACCTCTTCCGGAGCAAACAGCAGGGTGAACAGAACTGTACTGGTTTTGGACTGCAAGCATTGCTCCTTTTTACCTCCCCTCCTTGCTATTTATAAAAGAAACCTCGATTACTAATTAGTATAATTAGCACCCACTTGCTATGACTTTAATAACTTGGGATAATTTCATTTAATCTAGTTCATATCCGTGGCCAACATGACGACAATAAACAGTTGCATTCTTCTTTTGGAGTGGCGTACAATGCGCTTGCCTGCTTTCCTTAGTGGAAACTCGTTGACGAGGACTGCCTTGTAGCCCCCTAACAGGTACCCATTTAAATGCTCTCCGTGGAATTCTACTGTCAGCCTGGGAGACCACGCAGACTCTCTCTTCCCCTTTCGCCTTCTGCATCTTCAAGTGCCCGGGCCTAATGCAGTATAATTGAAACAATTTTATTGTCTGCAGCTATTCATTCTAATGTTTCAATGACAGAAAATACTGGTCAATTTGACAAGTTAATACGACTTCAGTGGGCATTTGAACTCCTCTAAGCCACTGGGTGCAAAAATTGCTTGTCACCTCCCTTCACCTGAGAACAGAATTCACCCAGGACATGAGGCTGAAGGGAGGGGGCGGGGAGCGCAGAAAGTTTTCCTCTGAAAAGCAGCTCTGTCAGGAGTAATTGCAAGTTTTGATAATTGATAAGACATTGCCCCTTTTTTTCAATGGTGGGGTCTCTCCCAGAAGCTGCACTGGGCTCCAATGTTCACCACCATGACTGTTGTTGTTGTTGTTAGGTGCCGTCCAGTCAAGTCCGACTCATAGCAACCCTGTGTACAGCAGATCAAAACACTGTGCGCCTTGTTTCCTGTGGCACTTGCATGGCCAACCTCATGTCTCCTCTTCAAATGTATGAAATGCTGTCCTTAAAAAGACTTAGCCGCTAAGGAACCAAACCAGGTGACTCACTTTTCAGGGGGGCATCTAAAAGTCATTCTCTAAAACTTAACCCGGCCTGTGTTTCTCAAAAGCCACCAAAAATGCTGGTCTCAGAACTTCTTACCACCCAACACAGTTAATACTTTGCAAGGAAGCTACAAAAAAATGAAATTATCTTTTTCTGCAAATTTGTAAACCATGCATAGGTGTCCTTTGGACAGGCTGGTTTAAGGAAGGCATTTTAAATAAGCTACGGGTCTGAGGAGGTAGCTTGGTGGTAGAGTGCTTCCCCAGCATGTACCAGGTCCAGAGTTAACTCTCCAGCACCATTAAATCAATCAATAAATAAATAAGGCCCATTTACATATAGTGAAAATTCCACTTTTCTTCAACTAGATGGCTTATAACTTTATTTTGCCTATAGAGAGTTTGAGTTCCATTCTAAGATCCAGTATCATTATTTCTATAATTATTCTAAAGAAACTCTCGATTCTAAGACCTAGTACCATTAGTTCTATAACTATTTCAAAGAAACGCTTGATTCTAGTTATGTCAGCAAGAGCCCGTGTGTGTTAGCCTCTTTTTTCACAATGGCAAAAGTTTTCTCTTCAGTCTTGGGTATCATTTCATCTTGAAAATATTCTTTAAAATACTCCATTTGTTCTTGGGGAGTTGAACTTTTCTTTGCAGCCATTGCTAGCTGAGATTCACTGGTCCTCCAAATTTCGCTTGGCTGTACTCATAGGGCAGTAGGACATGAATGTATCCAACCATGTTGTTGTTGTTGTTCGGTGCGGTTGAGTCGGTATCCAACTCATAGCGACCCTCATAGGGTTGTCAATGGCTGACTGCTTCGGGATTGCCTTGGGAGTGGATTGCCAGGTCCTTCTTCCTTTTTGCAGTGCTGGGAATTGAACTCGGGACCTCAGAGACTGCAGCGCAGTGCTCTACCAACTGAGCTAAATCCCAGCCCATCCAACCATGTACTCTTTCCAAATCCAGTATGCAGGGTTCTGTGCTGGCCAAGGCTCAGCGCTTTGTTTTTTAAGGATTTGTGCTCCCTCGCATTGTTAACGTACCCTGCTTCACGGGGCCAACGCATGTCCTTCTGCCCACTGAGGACAAAAGCGTGTAAATAAGTTGAAAAGAGAGTAATATCCACTTACAAAAGTAAAAAAAAAAAAAGAATTCTTAGAATTTTAAAAGTACTTTTTCTATGTCTCCTGAAGCTGCTCATCTTTCCTTGATGTGGAAGAAAGGATCATTATAAAGGTAAACAAATCTCTCAAATGCATGGTAGATCTTTACTACAAAAAAGAAGAGATGGTATCACCTGTCCTCCATTCACCTTCCTCACAGACACCCCGATCAGCTGCCCCATCTCCCTGCAACCTCCTAGCCCAGCTCTCAAGATTCTTTCTTGGCTTGAGGAAATCCCTACCCTAAGCCCAGCGCTGCAGTCTCTGAGGCCCTGAGTTCAATTCCCAGCACCGCAAAAATGGGAGAAGGGCCTGGCAATCCACTCCCAAGGCAATCCCGAAGCACTCAGCCACTGAAAACCCTGTGAGGGTTGCTATGAGTCGGATACTGACTTGACGGCACCTAACAACAACAACAACAAAGCCCAGCATGAATAGGACAACCTACTAAGTGGATCAAACCCACTTAAAATCAATCCCCCAAAATAAGTAAACGGACTGGCAACTTTTTCTGCCACACCCCAAACAGCAGCCATGTAGTCTGTGATGTTTTTAGACTAAATATCCAAGAGGGTCCATTAAAAGCCATTCATGAGACCCTTACTATTTTGATCACGAGGTTATCTTGACCTGAGGAGAAACTGATATTTTCTCCTTCAGTGCTGTCTCTTGCTGCTCAGACCTTCGACAGCAGATTGCTTCTGCCCAAATTTGTTCCTCAGAGTAGAGGGTGGCCTAATTATTAAAAGGAGTGGCCTTTATGTCCTTGGGTTCCATTTCTGTTTAAGATAGAAACTTTTCCTGTAGTGGTCTTTGCTTCTATCTTGTTAGAACAATTACATGTGATTTTTAGTCCATTTATACTGACCTCATTCTTATAGAAAAATACTATATAGTAAAAGATAGAGAAGACTTGGATGGGAAACTTAGATAGGAAGGGGGGAGGGGGGAAACATAGACGAGGGTAAGGGGTAATTTATATGAATAATGCTTATCAAATTGCATATATGAAAATTGTCACAACGAAAAACATGTCAAAATGAATCACATTATGATGTACCTTAAAAATTTCTAATAAAAAAAAAAGAATCACTTAAAAAAAAAAAAAAAGGAGTGGCCTTCCTGCTTGTGAGGATCTATTTGTGCATAAGATTCTACAACCGTGAGGGGCCTCGTGTACCACAGAAGGGGGAAAAAAGAGAAAAAATAATCAAAGTACTCATGCGAGAGACATCAGAGTGGTAACGCAAGCAGAGGAGCCCTGTTGCAGACCTTCCAGAATATTCTTGACTACAGATCTCCTTCTTCCCAGGCCTACATCAAAAGAAAAGCCGCACTCCATACCCTCCTCAGCTTTTGCTGTGGTATTTTCCCCCTAGCCTCAGAGTCATCAAAAGTCACATTAAAAAAAAATTAAAAAGAAAAAAAGAAAAAAAAGAAAGAGAGAAAAGCAGAATAGGCTATCCCTTTAAAATTAGATCATCGCTTGGTATTAACATGCAGAATGAGTTGTCAATTGACCAAGCAACAAATGTACAGCTTCAGCCCCTCATTTTCACTTCCATCTATGAATATTTTAAAATCCTAATGTGCACTTGGCCATTTGGGTTTTAAGCGAAGACTTATCACAGTGTAAAACCCTTCATTTTTATCCCTAAGCGGAGGGCTTCTTTTCCCTCTTCCAGGGTGTCATTAAAAATCTGATGCCAAGAGCCGGGACTTGGCAAAGTTTGCAATATAATTTGCAATCTGCAGTGTTTGCTGGCTAGCCCCCACCAGCCCCCCCACACACGCTTTTTTTTCCCCCCTTACCAGCCTGCCTGCTAGAGTCAATAGGGGGCATCGCTCATCTGTCTAAAAGAAAAATAGCAGCATACTAATTAGAATTCTATTTGCCAGAAGCCTCGGAGTTGCTGTGCTTATAGATTGCAAGCTTCTTTTGTTTGAATTAAATTGCCAACTTTTTTTCTTCCTCCTTTGCTGTAGCAGGAGAGCGGGTGCCGTATTTGATTGAAGGGGGGCTCGGGGGAAGGTTGGGTGGGAAGAGTCCTCGCTATGGAAATGCGGAGGAAATGTCAGGGTTGCGTTTTAAAATGCCTAGGATGCTTTTCAGGGGCTGATTTCTGTCTTTCCCAGAGTTGTTTTGGGGGAACCGGTGGGAAGGTAGGCAGTTCAAAGGGCAGATTCTCCCTCTGGAGCCAGGGCCCCCAGCCTCACGCTGAAATTCTGGGTGAGAGCTGACAGGCTCACCCCACGCAAGGCCAGATGGTTGGTGCTCAGATAAAAACCTGGGGCTGGGCTCACAAAGCTGGGTCATAATGGAGCGCAGTCTCTCTTGCTCGGGAGATACTTCCCTCCTGGGTGGGAAGGTACAGGCAGCAAGACAGAGATGCAGAGAAAGGACCGTCTTTAATGTTGCTCAGCTTTTAGGACCCTTTATTGACGTTTGCATGGTCCCTTATTAAAATGTCAAATCTTCCCATCGAAAATTTGAAAGCAACATCCAAGGCTGGATTTTTAAAAAATCACACAGCAGCTGAAATTTTGAGGCTCCAGAAAAGCAGCAACTTGTCTTGTTAGAGGATAACGTGATTCAGCATAAAGTCGTCGTGGTCACAAGGTGCTGTTTAAATCCCAGTGTATCCCCAAATCCCATAAAGGCCTGGAGCTAACCAAAAGGCAGGCCAGACCTGTGAATCCAGCCTCAGACACTGAGCAATTTGCCTGAGAACTAAGCTAATAGAAAGGCTCACAGCAGCTCATTATTAAGTTAATTATCCTTTGAAACCCAAGAAAGAAGAAACATGGACCCTATTGGATACTTAACTAGTTGGCAATGAAATTTCCAGTCCAAATGCAATTGTCTACAAAATAATGAGATATTTTATATATAAATTGTAAAGACACAGTTGTGTTAAATGTAATAAAATTGAATTGACTGATCCAACATAGAGAATGGGGCTCCTATTTTTAAGTAATTTTTATTATAAGGAAAATACCTTGCTATAAAGCTAAATTGTTTGGGTTTTATTCGTCTGTTTGCATATATTGGGTCTAGTGTTGGACTTAGGGCTAGATCCACTCTCTCCAACAAATATGTTCCTTCCTATCTGTTTATCGAATCTAAGAGCCTATTAAGTGTTACAAACCCAGGCCCTCTCTAGGTCTTTCTTAGGACCCCCAAATGATCACCAACACAAACCCAAAAGGAATCTTTGTGAATTTGAAAAATGAACCACAACCTCTATCATGAATGTTAACTTCTTAGCTACATAGCATATTTCTATTTATCTTTATTATTAGACCATCCAATTCAAGAGAGAAAGGAGGAGATCTTACTTTGGAGGACTGATCATATATTACATGGGAGCCAGTTCAAAGTCAATTATCTAAAAAACTTGGTCAATTATCTAAAAAACAGACTAAATGCGCTTATAGATATTAGTGCCGCAATCCTTGGAATTGACACATTTTAATTGAAGAGCTCTAAAGTCTGGGTCTTTGCCTAAGCAAGAAGTTACTTTGTATCTATCTCAAGAAGCCAAGATGTAACAACGTTTAGAAATTACTGGTTCCTGTACTTGAAATAGCAATTTTTTAGTTCCACATCTCTATCTCTCTCCTTCTATCCTGGGTTTTCAATTTCTTAATAGCACTCCAAGCCGGGAAGCACAATATTGATGCTTAGAGTGTCGCATGCCCAGAGCCAACTCTCCTCACATCTCTTTGAATTACTTTTCCAATCCTAAGCCTCTAAGAATCCAGTCCTCCTTTATCTGTTCTTGTTATAAAAAGTGGCAGGAGGCAGTGTGGCAAAATGACCCACAGATGGCACCTGTCACCAGAGGATTTTTCCTGCATTCTGCAGGCCAAATTTTGCTTGAACTTGTGCCTCTGTCACAGCCTCAATTTCCCTCCACTCTTGGCCCCTACCTCTTAATCCCCTCCGTGCTGGCTGAGGCTGTTTAGCCGACTCCTGAACCTTTTCCTCTGAGAAGCCAAAGTAAAACTTTAATTTGAAATCTGGATTCAGAATTAGCAGCAGGAGCCACAGGGTAGCTGAGAGTGAGCCGTCCTGGGTGCCTCCTTGGACTCAGAGTCAGCGATGGAAACGATTGTTTTAAGGCTTTGATTTTCCTGTGGCTTTGCCCTAACTCCTAGACACCCTAGGTTGAGGGGTCAGGGAGCTGTTTGGAACATTAATGAAGCAGGGTTGGGGCTTCTTTTAAGGCAAATGTATGACAAATGGCTGAAATAAAAGTGTCTTGAGACTCCACACAACCCTGCCTAGATCCAAACACACATCTCTGCATATTAAATCTGAGTTCTTACTTTGTAAAGGAGGCAAAAAAAAAAAAATCTTACAAAGGAAAAGGGTAATGAGTTTGAAGAACCAACAGGTTGAAAAGAAAAAAAAGAGACTCATCATTCAAGACAAATACACAAATAATTTTATGTTTGGCAAATTAGGAGTTTCTGTGTCCCTGGCCACCAAAACAATGTGGTCTCAAGAAATCTGAATATCCAGGAATTTGTTAAGGACAAGATCACATTTCAGTGTATTCAGTCAGTCAGTGTGCGCAAAAAGGCTGTGACTGTGCTGGCCAAAGGTTGGTTTTATTATCAGAACCGTGCAGTGTCTCTAAATTTTAAAGTCATCATCTTATTAATACGAGGATGGGGATGAACGCTAGTTTATCAATATTCTTTGAAATGAACACAATTCATAGAACATGGAATCTTTGCTTTGTATTAACTTGTTGTTGTTGTTGTTGTTAGGTGCCGTCCAGTCGGTATCTAACTCATAGCCACACTCATAGGGTTTTCAATGGCTGACTGTTTTCGGGATTGCCTTGGGAATGGATTGCCAGGCCCTTCTCCCATTTTTGGGGTGCTGGGAATTGAACTCGGGACCTCAGAGACTGCAGCACAGTGCTCTACCAACTGAGCCAAATCCCAGCCCTTGTATTAACTAGAACATTCAAAATAATTAAAAGTCAGGCCAGAGTGCACACAGGAGCTGGATCAGGGGGACCCACTCTTCTAGACCAGTGACGCCCTCCTGTTCAGTTGGGGTGTTGAAAACTTCTCTGGGACATCCCCCTCCGCTCTTTCTGCACCCCAGCCCTTTGGAGTCAGAGAAGGCAATAGAAGAAGCCTGCCACCCACAACGCACCCATGGTGTGACAATCCCCACCTCTTCCCTGGGTCCCCTGGGCGGGGTCTCCGTCCCTGGCTCTCACCCACAGGATACCAAGTTCACTCAGCATTTCATCCATGATGCTAGAAAGGGTCTAGAAGGATTGTAATTAAACTCATCTACAGCTGCTATAATGAAACAAATCAGAGAAATGTGTTGCATGTCAAGGACAGCCGACGTTTGTGCTTTTTTATAATCCTCTTCTTTTTTTTTTTAATCATCGCTTCCCACGTGAACACCGTTATTTCTGCTTCTTTTAACAACTATTCTGCTTGTTAGAGCCACTTTTAAGGTTGACCACTATACATTAATCCTGCCTCAAGTAAAAATTTACTCCTTAAGATGGAAATGACGTGCCCATAGAATAACACATGAAAAATGCCATTCATTATTCATTTTTTAAAAAAAAGCGAGAGGGATGGGCTGTCTTTCTTGTGTATTACACAAGAGCTATGTGGACATTCTAGTGTGGGTATGTGTGTGTATGTGTGTGGTTAGAAAATACTACCCCCTACAATGTCTACTTACTTTCCTGATTATTTCAGTCTTTCTGAACTGAAGGAATTAAAATGTAATGATAATAATAACATTTTTTGTGGCACTCAGATGAAAAAATGTGGAGATCTTTCTTTCAAATTTGCCCCTGGCTTCCTTCTAGCGTCGCTGTGGTTCGTCTTCCACTAGATAATTCTCTTCTTTTCTTTCCCGAGAGATTGAACCAGGCAAGGAAGGGGAGGGGCAGGAGCAGAGCCAGGGGCAGGAAGGAGAACTGAGATCTTTACTGTGTGCGCGTTTATCTGTCTCTAAGTCGGGCTTGAATATAATTCGGTGAGACACTCCTCTCCCTTTTGAGCTGGGCACACAAACAAGCTCCTGAAATCAAACAAGAGGGCAAGAGCTTATCTCCCCCAACAAATTTATCAAGAGAGAGTTTGTGGGGGGCTTATAACACTGTCATGGATGGACAAGGTGGAGATCAAATGTATGGTCGAGCAAGGAAATGAAGCACAAACTTTGCCCAGAGCTTGGGGACAATGATGCTAGAGATTAATCCACCCTCTCAATTAACACCTCACATGGAAATCCCCACAAGGTCATGGGATCTGTGCCTCAGTGCGGTCAATCAGCGCCGCCCGCCTCCATACAAACGGAGATCGAATTCAGAATTAACACTGGTCCCCAAGCCCGGGCTCACAGACTCACGTCAGATTAAGCCTTTGCACAGAGAAGATATGAAAAGCATTTCTAATTAGGGTCTGAGGTTACTGGTTAAAATGCAGTCGAGCAGTCTACCAACAATTCTTCTCCTTTTTTATAATTTTAATTAAACTCAGATACTATTTAATTCCTACCTGCATAGATTTAGTGCTACTTGAATGCCAACCTGATAAAGAAGCCTCCTGATCCGCACTTAGCAGCCAGGAGGACTTATGAAAGAGAGGGTGACTGTCTCTGCGATCTTCCAGCAATCCCTCTGCAATAATTACTTTTCTATCAAATGAAAAGCATAATATTTTTCTGTAAATAGGTTTTTTTTTCCCCGTGAAACTTTGACTTCACTACTCTCTTGACAAAATTGTAATTATAATTTCACTGTAGGGGTTACTTTACCACCAGCCTGGCCATTATCAGACGTTTTCCTACACACCAAAGCTCTGTTTCCTCCTGGCTTACAGAAACTTGAGGGAGACGCTAGAGAATTTTTTTAATACCAATACATCACTAATTAGATGCGGATGTTGTTGCTGCTGTATTTAAAAGATGCCATGGAGAAGATTCCATTTGAATTATTAGGAATTCCATGGTGTGTCTGAATCCTTCTGCCATGGTCTGATTAGTAGTCTCTAGCCTTGGTACCAATTTTTAATATCTGCAGTGACCCCGGAAGCCTTAAACAACATCTTCAGCATACTAAAGGGCTGTTACTCCAAGGCACGGGTCTGAATAATTCAGGATCTTTAACGGCAATTTTGCCCTTACGAAACCATTTGGGCAACTTTGGGATTCTGGAATCCATAATGCCAGTTTCCTTTCCGTGATCTTTCTGTTTTTCTCCTGGCAGTGATTTCAGATAAACTCTCATTCAAAAACATTGTTCTAAAGTCTTGTTGGAACAATAGCAAGATCTAAATTTACTCAAACAAGTTCCCATTATGAGTAATTGTAAAGGAGCTATGATTAACCCAGCAGCCTCACACAGGCCTACAAATTCCCTTCAATTGGGTAGAAGTTACAATGCAGACTCAAGTTTGATTTATTTTTTAATGTGCATTTGCCATTTTGAGGAGATAACACAAAAATAGAATGTGCTGTTGATGGACGATCTATTTTACATCTAAGGAAAGATATTGGAAAGAAGTGTAAGTATGATCAGATACCCATGTAAATACAAGATTTGGATGAATTTGGTATCTTGGAATTAACAAAGAACTTTAGAGACCATGGACTCTAAAAACTGTTAAAGTACTAAACTAAAACTTTCTCTTCCTCTCCCTCTCTCGGTCTCCTCCCCACCCTTCCCCTCTCCTGCTTTCCCTCTCCTTTTCTCCATCTTCTTTCCTTCTCTCTCTGTCTCCCTCTTTCCTTATAAATCACCGGTGATACCTTAGAAGTACCCACAAAGAACCAGACTCTCCATTAGCTGGCTAAAACGAAAGTACAAGCGGAATTAACAGAGTGCATTCAGCGTTGATTAGAGAATGTTCTGGAAGTTGCTTCAGACTGTACTGTTGAAGACTTAATATTTCTTTAGAGCCATGTATTCCCAAAACTTTTCCCTGTTCCATGCAGTCAGAACTGGGGGTTTCCTTCTACCTAGTCTGCACCCTGCAGCACCCAAGACGTCCGGACACTTATTCCAGATGCCCAAGTGGCTCAGCAGGTCTCTGGGGGGATGACACAAATCCTGAACACTCTCTCCACATCTTGATGGGTGGGGAGACTGTCCTCGAGGTGGGCTTCGTCCTGGGGTGAGTCAGAATCAGATCCTGAGCTCCTGGAGGGCCCCCCACATCTGTTTCCTCTTTGCCAGTCCCGAAGCTCAGCCCAGGGCTGAGAAGAGCAGATGCTTAGTAAATGTTTGTTAAATTAAATCTCAGGCAATTTGCTTCGATTTACTTAGAACTCCCTGGGTAAGTAATCAGTTCCTATACCATTCAATGAGTTTTTAATAGCATTTACATCGGACTCGCTGTATAGGTAATCAGAACGAGCTCTGCGAACCCCCAGGCTTTGATGTCGGGGATTGCAGACAAACAGACTCAGGTCACAGCCTCTGCCCATCTTAACTGAGGCTGACATTGAGGGAGGGTAGCGCTTCTGCGACATGAGTTTCTCTCCCATTTGCAAAATAGACTTTATGGAAAGAGACTCACTCACCAGGCCAAACAAGCCAAAGGTTTGATTAACCTGGACCATGTTTCCAAAGGACAAGGAGTTAACTCAGTTGGCAGAAGGTTTGCTCTGTGCACTCTGAGGCCTTCAGTTCGATCCCAACACAGCAAGAATGGTAGAAGGACCTGGCAGCCCACTCCCGAAACAATCCCTAAACAGCCATCAAAACTATGAATAGCAGAGAAGTGCTGACATAGTGCCAGCATGGTATAGTGCCAGGGAGTACATCATTCTGTTATACACAGGATCACTATGAGTCGGACCCAACTCCGTGGCACCAACGACAGGTTTCCAATGAATGATCACTGTCTGAATTATTGAAATGAACAGGTTGTCTTTAGAATGTTCCATATATTTAGAAAGTAAGTAACATTATTGCAGTATTTACTGAAAATGTTCAACTACCTGAAATTGAGAAGAGAAAGAAGCCAAAATATAAAACCTAAAGTTATCACAAATATTTATAACTACCTCTGCTCTGCCATATTATATCTGACCTAAAAATGAGTAAAATTTACTTTGAATTTCAACTCTTTTCCTGTTTTTTCTTTTAAAATTTCTATTAAATTCTACAATAGTTAAAAAAGGAGATTAGAGGTATAAATTTAATGGTAAGCAGAAGAGATTAATGAAAACTTAAATTAGGTTTAACATACAGAAAATATTTTACAAGGATCAAGTGCTGCTGATGTTGTGCTCAAAAGTCATTAGATGTATTAATTTTTCCCTACTTACTCGATTTGAAAAGCTATTTCCAGGTTTTATTAATGGAAAGGAGGATTTATTTGGTTATCATATATTGGTTAAATATAATTTAGAAAACATAAAAATCATATAAACAAAATAAATCACACCTGAGAATTAAAACAAACATTTGTGCCAAGGTTTTACTTGTATGATCTCATTTAATTCCCACACAACTTCCTAAACTAACCAATTGTGCAATAGACATTCAAATAATTAAACAGGTTGACTTTCTATCTGAAATTATTAGCTACAAATAGAGAAATTTTCAAAGAGTGCTTTCAGTTATGGAAGATGGTTGAGGCTCCTATTTTACACATAAGGAAACTGAGGTTCAAAAAGAAATGACATGGTCATTGCTGCACCATTAGAAAGTGAGATCTTAGCACTCAAACCTGTGCATCTCTCATCCAATGTCCACGTACTTTTTGCATGGTTATGATACAATCTTAAAGGGTTGTCTCAATTATTCATAGATTCACCCATCTGAAAGATATTTGTTGGGAGCCAACAAATGACTCTGGGAATACACAGCAAACGAAATGAAGTTCCACTCTTCTTTGCCTCTCCCAGGACGAGAGAGGATGGCAATGGAGTCGACCTTTCCACTATCACTTTGCACCCTTCTGATCTTTCTGAGGCCTAATCTTTATACCCACAGCCAACTTTGCCTTTTACTAGATAACAAATGGGGAACTAAGCATTGACCTTTATTAAACTCTCCCCTTCTTGTTTTTAGATGGTGCCCCTCCAGTCGATTCCAACTCATAGCAACCCTATGTACAACAGAATGAAATATTTCCCAAGACTGTGCCATGCCTGGCGCCATGTCAGTGCTTCTTTGCTATTCATAGGGTTTTTGATGGTTGATTATTTCAGGAGTGGGCTGCCAGGTCCTTCTCCCATTTTTGTGGTGCTGGGAATTGAACCCAGGGCCTCAGGGTGCTCAGAGCAGTGCTCTCCAACTAAGTTAAATCCAGCCCATGTCTTCCATGATACTGTCAACTATTACTTTCTGTTTAGTCTTAGCCATTTCCAATAGAGAGCAATTTTTGATGGCAAAAACAAATGAGATCCTATAAATGAGTACTAAAGAGATATGTGAAATCTGAGCCTATGGTACTTTCTACCTTTATGTAAATGTTTATCCATGATTTATTTAACCAAGTGCATGGCTAAAATCAATTTTGCATGTCCTTTCCATGTAGGTATCTCTTTCACTCAAGGGTATATGCTACCTGTGCAACATTTCAGATTAATGATTCTAAGCCTACAGAAAAGCCAGGCTAATGGAGTTCTTTACTGGCAAATCTGAGAATTGCTCCATCTGATATATAATGCATTAATGTCGCAGAGAGCTTAAGATGCTTAATAGAGTAAATATGAAAATCACAAAAGATTTTATTTCTCATAAAGGCTCTGTAAGGCAAAATCTGCATAAAGCAATATTCTGCAACATAACAACAGCAATGGCAACATAATAATGATGGGCAATACTCTATCAAATTTGTAATTAATATTTTAATTATTTTTCTCTGCAATATTTGCATCCCACTGTGCAAAGTAACTGGGTCTGGTAGTTTTCAAAGATGACAAGATCACCATTATTAATGTTCTAGGATACGTGTGTTTATTTTTTTAATGTTATTATTGCTACTAATGGTTATGAATACAAAGAGACGTTATGAGGTAAGGAGGTGGTTTCTTGTGTCTGTGGAATTTCACATCCCGTATTGATTAATAATTTGTGGCTAAAGCCAACTTTTTGTGTATCTCAATTGTATAGCCACATGCCTATTTGTCTACTAAAGTGCTTTAAAGGATTCTAAAAATAATTGATCTTTTATTTCACATAATTTTGATTGAGACAGATAGAATGTTAGGAAGTATAAGCGTTAGAATTCTTTTTTTTATGACTTTTTTTTTTAACTTCTGAAAGAATGCTACTTTTCCTGTCAGAGGAAAGCCACTTTCTTTGCTGCAGCCATCAGGGATATGATCAGTTCAATTTATGAAACATTTTTAAATAGTTTATTTTCCAAAAAATCAGGATTACCCTTAAACAGTATTATATTTCTTATGATCTAGATCTTGGAGATTCAACTTGTGCAGCTACTATCCTCACATGGGCTGGAAATGTATATAGTCTGATCCTTATGTCTAAAATATTCTGTGTATTTCAAGATCCAAAATAGATCTCATTAATACTGCCTTAATATTAATGATGGGCTGGGATATAGCTCAGCTGGTGAAGCTCCGCTCTACAGTCTCTGAAGTCTGAAGTCTGGGTTCGATTCCCAGCACCGAAAAATGGGAGAAGGGGGTGGCAATCCACTCCCGAGGCAATCCCAAAACAATCAGCCGTTGAAAACCCTATGAGGGTCGCTATGAGTCGGACATGACTCGATGACACCCAACAACAACAACAATATTAATGACACGTTCAAATAATAATATAGTGCACATATTGGGCTGAATAGAATATTTTTAAATATAATTTTTCCTTTATTTTTTAAATGTAGCTACAAAAACATCGCTTAGGTAATTGACATCACGTTTCTATCAGGCAGTTCTGTTCTGGAGATCAGTCTTAATAGTTGGGTATCAACCCATTTTACAGATGAGAAAACTCAGTTCAATGAGACTCAAAACAACAGAGGAGGATCTGAATCCACGCAGTTTGGTCTCCTGCGCCCTCTGATCTCTTAGAAACAGGTTTCTAACTCCTCAGAGGTCACCTCCCTAGCTCAGGGGCTGATAAGAGCACCCCAGAACCATCAGTGCTCTGTCACCCCAAGAAACGTGTCAAACAGGCCTGAACAGCGCCCAGGCAGGATGGCCCCAATCTTTGTTCCAGAAGGCCTTCTGAGGCGCGAGGCGGGCATTGTCTGTGAGAGAGAACAAGAGGCGATTTTTGCTGAGTTAATTCCGCAGGAAGGGAAGGGGCTGCCGTCCAGTTACTCAGCTCCGCATTTGCATCCGTGACTGGCACTCTATTAGGATTGGTATCAAGGGGGTGGGATCCTGCTTCCCCTGGATTTGGGCCTTTCACGCCTTCTGATTGACAGCTTCTCCTCGAAAAGCGCTCACCCGCGCAGCTGTGTCCTGCTCCTCCCCGCCTTTCCACCGCAGTTGATGCGATTCTGCTTTCGTTCATCTCCTCCTTGAATAGCAACACCCTCCAGTCGGAGGAAAAGCTGCTGTCGCGGCGCAGGGGCCCCCATTTGCATGCATGCGCTGTCCTGCCAAGCGCTCGATGGCACTGTGTCTGCCAACTGACAGGCGGCCGTGGACCTCATCCCTGATAAGTTTTCTAGTTGCTCAAATTATCTGTGTTTTACTTCGCTTTCATGCTCAGAGCATAACAAATTTCTTTGATATGTCCCTGTGTGCTGCGGAATGACAATGGCATCGCACCATGGAGAAAGCTGTTTTGCAGAGCTTCAATTGGCCATAAGCTATAAATATCTGCGGTTCCATGATGCCTTTGATTGCTACATAAACTCTGATCATTAAACATTGATCAAAAGATGGCTTGGGATCAAATGACATTGCGCTCTGATGGTATGGATGCGTCGAGCGAGGGTCAAGACTGGCGTTTTGGACAAGCCCGTGACCTCGCTGCGGACAAGCTGCCAAAGGCCTCTCTGTCTAGGCTATTTCGCCTTTTAGAGTACCTTTAAAGAAAGGCACCGTGCTCGAATTTTTATGGCTCGTAATGTGTTTCATTAGAAACTTAACAATTTTACGTGACTCCTTCTGCCTCCTAGGAACACTTGCAAATATAGAAAGATGAAAAGCTGGAAAATAATCAATAATGCCTAAAGAGACAAACACAGAAAGGGGCATAGATAGATAAGCAGCTTCTGTGGTTTAAAATAACTTTTTATTTCCTTTTCTATTGGTTACAAATAGTAGCTACTGACTGTAGAAAATTAGAAAAATACAGAAAGAAGAAATACCCCAGCTCTAGGAAACATACATTATTCTATTAGCATCTTTGTTTGAATTTCTTTTCTTTTTCTTTTTTGCTTTGCACAGGATTGTTTATCCAAACATTGGAATAGACTGTGTGTCTGTATATTGCCACTCTGCCCTTGACATTCCTTTCTCACTTTCTTATTCTGAGCATTCCATTATGACATTAAATACCTTCCTGTAACACATGTTATAATAACCGTAAGGTAAATGGTGTGGATGTATCATAATTAATCTAACTAATTCTCTGGTCTTGAACGTAAATATCTTTTTTTCTTTCTCTCTGTAAACTATCCAGCACACTGGGGATCCCTCAAGAGAATACAGATCTAAATGGGCCAATATAAATCAGTTAATATCAACTTACCTATAAGACTACATTTATTTTCCCATCCAACCTTGTAAACAAAACCAAAATTTCTAAGCAAATTAAAGTCTATTGGAATTTTTTATACATGTATTCTTTTTCTTGTTCAGTTAAGCAGGTTCACATCTCAACAGAAAATTCTCTTCCCCACTTACACATGAGATCTCTTAATATAGATGGCCTTCCACTCCCCAAGGAAACACCCATCAACATCAAGTGCATCCTGATCATTTGCCTCAGAATCAGAATTTTTCATTGCAGTAACTCTGGTTTAGATGGTACATCATCAATGAAATCCCCAAGAAATAATCAGATTGTGAATTTGTCACTTGACTTACAATTGAAGACTGTCAGCTTCCCTGATCTCTCAATAACTGAATCAATGCAAAATGGTCACTTAATGTTGTCGTCATGAAAGCAGAGCTAATGGCATGGGTCTAGTGGAGATAAACTGAGTGAGTTCATTCTCTCATCTGATGAAAAGAAAGTTTAACCAGATGATCTGGAAGTTCTTGTCGCCTTCTGAAATACTATGACCTGAGATACTCCAAATCTTCATTTTTAGATAAGATCTAATATCATATCTTAAGTATATTGAATAGGCCTGTCTTACCAAATAAAGATCATATTTAATTTTATGAAGTATATGAACATTACATAGATTGACAGAAAGAAAGAGAAACAGATACGGATATAGATGTGAATATAGATATGTGTATTGGAATCAGTGTCTTCCTCTATGGATCTCTACCTTCTAGTACTGATGGCTTCCTTAAAAACTAGGATGGCCCTAAGACCTACTTTAATGAATAAATTGGGGCAGAATTGAAGCTGCCTGAGGTGATATCCCATACTGAAAAAGTCCCAGAAGCCTCTGCTTCTGCACTGTCAGAAATCAGTTGCCATGGAAGAAGTCTGAATACCCATAGACCACCATGATGTAAGGAAGCCCAAGCAGCCCATTCACATGCCTAGAGGAGAAAGGAAGTCCCAATCAACAATCCACAGAGCCAGCACTCACTGTCAGCCATGTGGATGAATCCATTCACCCCTTTCTACTCATCTCACCAATCAGAGACACCATGCAAAGAGGAAATGTCTGGTCAGCTCAAAAAATCTTGAGAAAAAGTTGTCATCATTTGGAGTCCCTGAGTTTTGGGGATTGCTTGTTACTCAGCAATAGAAAATGATTTACATTAACTGTTATGGGCAGTCCAGCATACAACTAGATACAAATTTTCATATTTGTGCAATGACTGTCACTTATATGTACATGTAGTCAGCTTTTTATATCCACTGTTTCCACCTAAGCAGGTTCAATGGGCTGTGGATAGAAAATATTAGGGAAAAATTGCATCATTGTTGTCATTGTTCCCTTAACAATTCAGTATAATAACTATTTACATAACATTTACATTGTATTAGGTGCTATAAGTTATGTAGAGGTTATTTAAAATATATGGAAGGTTGGGCACAGTGGCTTATGCCTGTAATCCCAGTGACTCAGGAGGCAGATGCAGGAGGATCACAGGTTCGAGGCCAGAGCCAGCCTGCATAATTTAGCAAGACACCGTCTCAAGATAAAAAATTAAAAATGGACTGAGGGTGCCGCTCAGTAGTTGAGCACATGCAAAGCATCAGTGAGGGCCTGAGTTGAACCCTCATGCACTGCTAAATAAATAAATAAACAAATAAAATAGATGGAGATTGTGGGGCACGCACTTTACGTTTCTTTCTGGTCTCCCTCTTTCTGAGGCTTCTTTCACAACTGGTTTGGCCTTCCCCCTGGCTCTGGATCTGGCCTCCCTTGGATTCCCCAAACCTCCTGAGTCCTTTAGCTCCTGCTCAGACATCTTCTGTGGGTCCTTACGCTCGCAGGGTGCTGGGATTTAGCTCAGTTGGTAGAATGCTGTGCTACAGTCTCTGAGGTTCCGAATTCAATTCCCAGCACCCCAAAAATGGGAGAAGGAACTGGCAATCCAATCCCAAGGCAATCCCGAAACAGTCGGCCATTGAAGACCCTATGAGGGTTGCTATGAGTCGGATACCGACTCGACGGCACCTGACAACAACAACAACTCTGACGGGAGCCCTTTGGCCTCCTCTTTTCCTCAGCAGGCCCTTTTCCTGCCTTTCCTCAGAGCCCTTTGCTCCTTTTCCTTATGGCAGGCTCCTTTCTTGCCCTTCCTCGGTGCCCTCTGGCCCCTTCCCAGGCCTTTTTTATTGGCCCTTTCTCACAGAGGGTGTTGGCCTTTCAGTGTTAGGGTTTGGCCCTGCCAAGCCGCTCTTTCCCCTGGTGCTGAATCCGGTAAATGAGGTGAATGAGGACACACCGTAATGTTTTTATTTGGCAGAAATTGCTGTAGCATAAGCAAGGTGTGACACGGAATGTTGTCATGATGAAGGGTGAAACTAAAAACACTCACAAAAGAGGACTTCCGGAGCTGTGTCAGAAAGTGGGAGAATAATGGGGTGAGGGTGTTCAAAACCAGGGGGAGGATTTTGAGGGAGATTAATGATGCTGTATCTTTTTACTGTAATTTTTTTTAATTTAAGCACCTATTGTATTTTTTTTATCACTCTTCATACTACATTCTTACCACAGTAGTAACAAAAATCACATCATTCAAGCTAAAGACAAAATCACATAGTTTGGAGACAAAGTTCTTTAGCCCTGAGGTGGCAACGTGAGTCATTAGACTCTTGAACTAACATGACAAATTTGGTTTAAATCGTTCCCGTAATAGATTCAAAATGACAGATTCACCCACACACTTCCACTCCGGGTCAGGAGAAACTGCACTCCAAAATCACACCGTGAAATGGAGTGGAATTTGTGCTCACCAAGTTCCGGGTACAGAGAGGTGTGGTAGGTATGTGTGACTCAGCTGTGAGGTAACAGGAACTTGATGGCTTGTGGAGGGGAACAAAGCTGCCAGCCTCTGCCTCAGAGGACAACAGGAAGCTCTATCCCCCCAGCCCGCCCCAGGGTGCCTGGGAACAGATGGGTTTCACTTTGGCTGTGGGCAGAGACTTCCTCCAGGAGACAGTGGGGAGCAAAGCCCAGTCATAGAACAACCCTCTGCCTCTAACCAAAGGAGCAACAGAAACTGAATTGCAACCACCACCCAGTGGCACCAGCAGCCACAAGACAAGAACGGGCGCCATCTTATCCCATGAGCTCTTTGATCCAGGCTCTTTGCGCTCACTCCTGAGGGTCCAGGGGTGAACAGATGTTGGACAAGTAGCAATCTCGTCCACGTGTGATGAGGAAAACCAAATAGGCGACATAAAGCCAGTGTGATGGAAGGGGATTCACATTAAATATGGTCCATCTTCCTCTCGATTTTAAGGGCAATTTCATCTTAAAAACAAATAACAATTGTGTAGAATTAAAAACGCCCCCTCTCCTGGGCAGCACAAAGATAAATCTCAGCAGAGGATGCCCGCGATGGCTTTCTTTGCCTGCATTACCTACTGTTTCCAAGAAACTTCCATCAGTGAAACGTCACCTGCTGACATGTTATAATTCCCAAGATAATAACTCATCTGATATTAGTTTTATTTTTGGCAGCCTTGTGCAGATTCAATATAGGAAGCATCCTCGTTCTAACGAGTCGGTTGCTTTGAAATCACAGTGCAGATTAGGTTAAAGCCTCGTGTGAGGAGACTTCAGCACTACATGCAGAATTCACTAAGTGCCTGGAACTGGGGGCGGGGGTGGGGCTCATCCAACATTTGAGACCTGCTCGTTGCTGTGCATCTGTTTCATCTGGTAGCTCTGTATGCTGTCTTGGTTGTACCAGTGCATTTTTCTAAAGTGGCTGAGCTTCAGGCTCTTTTCTCCACATCCCTGGATAGATGGACTCGATCCCACAGATGCCAGTACAGGTCTGTGTTCTTTGCTCTCTTTCAAGCACCTCACACTTGATCTTGAGCCCCAGACTCCTATCCTTCAGTTTTGGCTAAATAACCAAGAGTCCCAATATGGTACCAAACCAAGACATTCACGGTGATCGGCTTGGCATTACTGTGAAAAAATACCAGGTAGTCAACTTAAAATGAGAAAAGGTTTATTTTGGCTCACATTTCCAGAAATTTCAGTGCACGATCATTTGGGCCTCTGGTAGATCAAAGCAGGAGGAGCGTATGGTAGGGGAGATCATTTTATCTCATAGTGAATGGGAAGTAAAGACAGAGAAGAAGGGGCAGGAGTCCCAATATTTCCTTAACAGGCACTGCCTCCCACGGGTGCCTGCCTCCTAAAGGTCCCACCTCTTTCCAACAGTGCCACAGGCTGATGCCCAAGGCTGGTACACGAGAGTCTTTGGGAGGCACTTATCCATTATCCAACATGCACACAGGAAGAACACAGAACTAGAACCCAATACCCCATAATCAATCATCTAACTATTTACCCCAGCCCTGTTCCCCATGTGAGATTACCACCACAGTGGGAAAGAGGGCATTGAGGGAGGGGGAAGCAGAGGGAAAATACTAGGAATTGGCTAACGAGCGAGGATAGAAGGTGGGAATGTTCAGTGATTAGAATGACAGAGGACACACACCACGCTATCTTGAATCCATTTTCTAGGCATCGATGGTCCTGTCCTACTGGCCAGGTCCTTTTTTGTTGTCCTTACTTTTTTAAACCCTGCAATCAGTTTATAAGAAAATAAATTCCTAGCTGGGTGCAGTGGCGCATGCCTATAATCCCAGCGGCTCAGGAGGCAGAGGCAGGAGGATCGCAAGTTCGAGACCAGTGGCAGTTTGAATAACTTAGCAAGACCCTGTCTCAAAAAAAGGAACAGAAAGGGGGCTGGGGGTGCAGCTCAGTGGTCCAGCACTTGCAGAGCATGCAAGTGTGAGGCCCTGGGCTTAACCCCCAGTACTGCAAAAAAGAAAGAAAGGAAGAAAGAAAGAGAGAGAGAGAGAAAGAAAAAGAAAGAAAGAAAGAAAGAAAGAAAGAAAGAAAGAAAGAAAGGAAAGAAGAAAGAAAGAAAGAAAGAAAGAAAGAAAGGAAGGAAGGAAAATAAATTCCTGCTGGTCTAGTGGAGAGGTAAACGTAGCTTCCTTCTGAAGCCCTGTTGTCTAGAAAGGTACTTAGCATTAGTATATTCCACGGAGTAAATTTAAAATTAATATGCACCCACTTCTACTAAATGAGTGAGCTCTCATCCCACCTTATAACAGACGGTGTCACAATGTCTGCTAGCTCTTCTCCTGCTTTGTCACTGTTTACACCAGCTTGGCAGGAAAGGCTTGTATTTCCCTGCAGAATTTTGTGTCTATAAAATTGCGTGTGGGTGTGTGTGCCTGCAAGGTGTCAGGAAGGTATTTATAGAAGAAAGCTTCCTGACCCTTGATTCCAAAGGACCAAAAGCAAGGAAAGGCATGGTCTGTCTCCATGCCTGTTCCCTGGATGTGTCAATAACTTAAATTTTTATGAATCCAGTAAATCTAAAAACAACATAAGCATCTTATAAAAGAAACACCCCTCGAATGCTGTCAAATGGTAGTAGCCACTTCCCTCCCCGGGTCTCAATGTTTTTAATGTTGAGAAGTCTAAAAAGGGATCAACTGATTTTATAAGTAGCATTAAGAAACATATATTTTTATTGTAAATAGGCATTGTTTATATATTCTGCCATATGAGACCTATAAGACTAGTACTGCTGGTTGATCTCAGGGCACCATCATTTTTTATTTTTTATTTTGAGCCAACATTTCACTAAGTTATGTAGGCTGCCTCTGGCCTCAAACTTTTGATCCTCCTGCCTCAGCCTCCCAGGTCTCTGGGATAACAGGCGTGCGCCATGGTGCTAGCAAGGATAGCATTATATTTCTAAACTTTGCTAAGCCTGAGAAGACTGAGAAGAGTAATCACTGACATTGTTGTTAACCATTTATTTTTTGAGATTTTGTCTGTCTGTATAGCCCAGGCTGGGCTGGGATTTAGCTCAGCTGATAGAGCGCTGTGTTGCAGTCTCTGAGATCCTGAGTTCAATTCTCAGCACTGCAAAAATGGGAGAAGGACATGGCAATGCACTCCCAAGGCAATCCAGAAACAGGCAGCCATTGAAAACCCTATGAGGGTCTTTATGAGTCAGATACTGACTTGACAGCACCTAACAACAACAACATATAGCCCAGGCTGGCCTCCAACTCACAATCCTCCTGCCTCAGCCTCCTGAATGTGGATTTACATCCCAGCTTTATACCACCACACCCAGCCATTAATTGTCATTAATTTTAGTAGTTCCTCTTTTAACAGCTATTTTTAAGTAAAATTTTGGCTTAAAAGAAAAAGAAAATACAATACCTTGCTTATAATTAGTACAGTATAAAATTACATTAAAAGAAATTAAGATTTCCTTGAAGCCTATATGCTTTTTCTGAAACCAGAGAGGAGTGAATAGAGTGGTTAAAATAATCCCAATCATGTGGGAATGGGAAGCAATAACTTTGAATATATTTGGAGAGATGTCATTGGGGCACATTGGAGCCCAAGCCTTTTTGCCTCTGTCCCAATAAAGACATCATGCCAAGGTCGATGTAGGCGCCTCCATTTTCTTGGGAGCAGCAGAGAGTCATGAACCAAGGATAGTCGATGGTAAGATCAGCTGGCTTGAAAGGTTGGGGCCAGCCAAGTATAAGACAATGGCTCATGAAATGTATAGGAGTCCAAGAGTCATCAGCATGACTAACCCCAGGGCAGAACACGGCATCAAACATGATATCAGCTTGACCATTTTTCAATGAATGGCTTGCCCAGAGCAGGCAGAACTAGGTAAAGATGTCATAGGAGGAGTCACTGAGATAAGAGAAAGTTGCCAGGTCCTAGGGGCAGTGACTGCTAAATGGTGCTGACGAGGAGATGCTAAGTCACAGTGATCTGAACAACATAGAAGTTTCTTTCTTTCTCACGTGACTCTGGAGCTAGGAAGCCAGGAGGGCAAGACAGCTCTCCTCTTCACATCTCACTTGTGATCTTGGGTTCCTTCCATAATCTTGCATTGTCATCTGGGTGGCAGGAACTGGGTCACTCTATGAACAAGGGGAAGGAAGAAAGAGAGGGAAGGCATCTATCTCCTTATTGTAAGGTCAAGACCTGAAAGTTTTGCAAATCACTCTGATCCCCATCAAATAGGCTGAGAGATCTCTCTTCCAGTGGGAAGTCATGTGCCAGAAAAAAAATTACCTCTGTAAGAAGAGAGTGTGGATGGAGGTCTGGACCTCTAGTATTCCAGGATGGGGACAATCTATGGCAAACAGTGTAGTCTTTGTTGTAGAGTCAAAGCTAACTCTTTTCTGTCATTTTTCCAGTCTGGCCACCATCTTGACTGCGGGCTCTGTGGGCCAGGAACTGATATTCCCTGTTGTTCCTAAGAAAATGTCCGATGTGATGGCATGTATTTTATTGAAGTTGACTTCTCTGCTAGGCCTCCACATGTCTACCAGCTTGTTGTGCTGTAGGGACCTGCATGTTGCTGTGATGCTGAAAACTATGCCACCATTATCTCAGATACCAGCAGGACCATTCATTGTGGACAGGTTTCAGCTGAGCTTCCAGAATAAAACAGACTAGGGAGAAGGACTTTTCAGTCCACAACCAAGACAATTAACAATTGAAAGCCCTACAAATAGCAGAGAAGCACTGTCAGATCAAGTGCTTGAAAATGAGCCCCCCAGGCTGAAAGGCATTTGAGAGAGAGCTAGGGAAGCGTTCTCTCCTCAAAGTAGAGTTGACCTTAATGACGGGAATGGAGTAAAGCCACTGGGACCTCCTTTTGTTGATGTGAAAGACTCAGAATGAGAAGGAATACAGTTGCTGCAACAATGGCTCAAACATAAAAAGATCATGTGCGTGGCATAGTGTTGGGTAGTGTTTTGTTCTTGTGTACATAGGGTCGCTATGAGTCACCTAACTAGACCAACAAAATTCCCCCAAAGCAAAAGCATTGTATGAAACTTCATTTTTTTCTTCTTTTTGGCCTTTCGGGGAAAGTCTTGACATTAGCATTCTGAAAATGAAGTGAACGCTCTAGTCCATCCTCTTCCATTTACGTGCATTTGAGAGAGTTTTCTGCCAAGCTAAAAGGCGCTAATGTATTCTCCTCACTCGAAAGACATCAAAGAAAGAATAGAAAGATACTGCGAGTAAAGTTTTCAAAGCTTTCTCTCCCTCTTTTTTTTTTTTTTTTTAAAGCTGGTTATTTAATGGAGATGATGACTGTGTGGTCCATAGATTATCCTTATTTTACAAAAGGGAAATCCGTTTGATGTTTTGTAAAGAGTAACTCCTCTGCTTCCAAGTCCTTTTAATCCAAGTGCTTTATGAACGTGATGTTCCAGGTTGCTGCTTTGAAGACAGGAAGTCCTTCGCTGACTGTGGGAGCCGCCTTAATGATGGGTGAAGGTAACTCAGGGAGGGTCAGTAGAGGAAATGTCTTGACCTTCTCAGCACCCAGCTTTGGACAGTATTCCCATTCATGCTTTTATCTCCTAACACTGTCTCCCTTTAAACTCATTTATTCCAATTCGGGAGAGAATTCCTTATCATGTTATCTAGGGGTCTGCCAAGGTGCTAAGCCGGTGTTGTCCTCACTCTGCAGTGAAGGCTAATTATCCTCTGTCACTTTTCTCTGGGACCCATTTCCAGGGTGGCAGCCAGTGGGCTACCATCTCTCCAGGTGGGTATTTATCCAGGAAGAGTTACCATTGGCCATCTTTCCCCGGCTTGCCATTCAACCCTGACCTCCACAATGAATTTTCACCGCATCCAACTAATGGCCTCTGGTGACCAGCAGGTGAGCTGGTGAAAGTTCCCACGGTCTAGTGGGGGGTGATGTGTCAGGACACAGAGGTTCTAGCTGGCTGAGGGTCCACCTCATGCTCTCTCTATTTGTCTCATGCCACAGACACTGCCCAAAGAGTCCTAGCGAGGCTCTGCTTGGGGGATGTACCCAGAACATTCTTTTCCTCTAGGTCCTGTGTACTTTTTCAACCTTGTCAGAAGGACGATCCAGGGGACGGATGCATATTAATTTCCTATTGCTGTCACAACAAATTAGCATGGATTTACAACCTTAAAGCAACACGTTTGTTATATCAGAGTGTTGTAAGTCAAAGATCCACATGGACTCGGCTGATTTCTCTGTTGTGGGTCTCATAGGCCAAAATCAAGGGGCCCACCATGTGAGCTACAAGAAAGAGGTTCCAAACAACAGCTGCGAACTCATCCATGATGTTGGTGGAATCTGGATCCTTGTGCTTGTGAGGCGGGTGGGAATCTATATCCTTGCGAGTCCCCCTCTCCTCGCTCACGGGCAGTCCTTTGGCGTAGACCACCCCACCTCCCTGACGACAGGGTCCTCCCACTTGGGAATCTTTCTGCTGTCTCATTCTGCAGTGTCTCTCTGTCTCCAGTGGGAGAAAATTCTCTCCTTTTGCAGAATTGGGTGATGAGTTTGAGCCCACCCGGATAAACCAGGATAATCTCCCTATTCTAAGGTCTGTAACCATAATTCCATCTGTAGAGTCTCCTTAGGGATGTGGTTTAGACAATTCAGAGACTCCAACCTTGGGAGTATGGATCTTTGGACGCCATTCTGCTTACCACTGGGCTTGCCTATAGATAACAGAACACCGTGTTCTCCTCTCAGCTGAGAAGATGTATCTTGTGCTGGCAGAACATGAGTCATGGGACAGGATGAATCCATCATGCAGATGATCTACTTGAGTCCCAGGGAAGGAGGAGGCCAAGTATGAGCAAGAATGGTTATTTACCAGGCCAGATATTGCTGGAAAATGGGTGAGACTCTATATGAGTATGGTTGGATCTGTTTTGTGATAGGTCAGAACTTAAATTTTTACATGTATTTTGCTTTTCCACCAATTTATTTATATGATAGTTAGTTATTCTACAAGTTATCCACTATTTGGTTCTTAATAAATTCATGTATTTACAAAGGATTGACATGGTCTGCAACAAATATATTCAGTATAACAGACATGACAGTAATCACAATAAATTAAGAAAAAAAGTCTTCCCTTGTTGTTGTTAGGTGCTGTGCAGTTGGTGTCTGACTCATAGTGACCCCATGTACAACAGGGAAAACATTTATGGTCAGTGCTTCTCTACTATCATAGGGGTTTCAAAGGCTAATTGTTTTGGGATTGCTTGGAGAGTAGATTGCCACGTCCTTCTCCCGTTTATGCCATGGGAATGACAAGAACACTATTCCATGGCTTCAATTAAATTTTGCATGCAAAATAAGTACTTGATAAATACCAGTCATTTGTCTTAGCTATTACTGACATTCGCAAGTAGGGACCCATGAAGTGCCTTCCCACAATATTGTAACCTCTCAAAGGCAGCCGCTCTTACTTCCCTGCCAGAAGGAGAGGATCTCTGAAATACTAAGCTGTTTCCAGTTGCCCATCATAAAGAGCCGACAGTGAACCTGTAGCAGACTTAGGAGTGACATGGACGGTCAAAGGAACATTGCTCAAGGCTCGAGTCACAGTCTGTTGTTTTAACACTATATTTTTCTGCCTTCTTCAGAGGCCCAGGATTGCAGTGAGCATAGAGAGCAACAGGGGGTGGGATTTAGCTCAGTTGGTAGAGCACTGCGCTGCAGTCTCTGAGGTCCCGAGTTCAATTCCCAGCACCACAAAAAAATGGGAGAAGGACCTAGCAATCCACTCCCAAGGCAATCCTGAAATAGTCAGCCATTGAAAACCCTATGAGGGTCGCTATGAATCAGATACCGACTCAACGGCACCTAACAACAACAACAACATAGAAAGCAACAGATAGGATAGTAGGGAATAGATCATGCAGGAACTTGCAGACCAAGGCAAATATCTATGTCCATCTCAAGCCTCAGAGGACAATAGTGAAAGATTTTCAGCTGGAGCATGACATGATGAAATTTATATTTTCATCACTTTAACTCCACTATGAAAAAACAGATTACAAGAATGAATGCCAGGCCCTTTGGATCAGGGTGGTGCCCATGCAGATGAAGACATCTGAGTAGATACCAGAGATGTTTGGGAGATGAAGTCACCTGACCTTGGTTCTGGTCTTAATATGAGAAAAGGGGAGAGGAGTTGTCAAGGATGACATCCAGCTATTTGGATTGAGTAACAAGCTGGCAGGGTTGTGATGTGTCATGCACTGTAGGAGGGCAAGTTTTGCTTAGTTCTGGTTCATGTGATAGATGAATTGCACATTATGTTTTGAATGTGTTGAATTGCGATGTCTTGAAACACACCCAGGTAAAGAAGGAATGCAGGACATTTGTCATAACCAGTCTGGAATGATAGACGATATTTCTCCTGGCGAAATATGAGACAGCTTATTGTCCTGCAATATTTATTCTCCTTTTAGTCTATTGTGTAAGAGTACAATAAATACTCATGAATTCTTTCTTTCCCATCCAGAGGTGGAGTGTGTATCTCCACCCTCTCAATTGGGGCTGTCCACTGTGGTCAATGAAATACTTGCAAATAAGACACAAGTAGAGGTTTGAAGATCGCAGAACACTGAAGCTTGCCTCTTTCTGCTGCACTTTAAACCTTGATGTCACCACATAATGAGTCCAGGGCATCTTTCTGGAGAAAGAGAATCCATCTGAAGGGGAGCATCACCAATGGCTTGCCTGACAAATTGCCACACAACTGTATGAAGCTGTACTTCCCCTGACCATGACACATGAGCAGCTAATGTCAGTCATGCTGTGCCAGAGCAAATAGTTACCTAGCTGATTCATAGAACTGTGAACTAAAGAAAATGGTTGTAATTGGAGCCACCAAATGTAGAAGTGACTTATTTCACAGAGAAGCTAATCAATGCACAGTGTAATACAATCTCTGGCTTTAAACTGGGAACTTTTTTCCAGGATCCCTTGCAGCTAGATCTGGACTTAGGATCATATTCTTGCCATGAAGGTTTAAAGGAATATCGTATCTTCTGGGAAATTTTTTTTTAATTGGATGGTACACACTTTTGCTTTATTGTGTCTCTCTTTTCCCTCTTTTCCCTGCACTGCATTTGTGAGGAGGGAAACTTCAGTCATCATTCTGGACCACAAAAACAATGGCACATTCCAATCCTGTGGGATTGTATGCAAGAAGAAGTTTAGATCCCTGAAGGCTTCATGGAGAAAAATCACCACACTAGTGTTAGACTGCCAGCATCCATAGTTTTATTTGAGGAAGAAATCATCAGCTTCTGCCTTGCTTAAGCCACTGTTATTTAGGGCCAACAAATGAATCTTAAGCATTAGCAAAATCATCACCCGTAAGACACATGAAGTTGGAGTGTACTCCAGTCCTTGGTCTTTGAGTATGAATTTTCTAAATCTCTTCTTTTTTTGTTCTTGTGGTTACATGTCTCTGAGGTCTTAAAGTACTTTTTCCAAATCAAAGCAATAGTCTGCTTACCTGGGAAAGTCTACAGTTGGTCAAAACAAGTTCTCACATGCTGAATTGCACTGGACCCCACTCAGCTTCCAACAATGCTATGTTCAATCGGGCATGCTACCCTTTGGTACTCACTATTGCACCAACAAATTGTAGTCTCAAATCAGGCTGTGCTTGCTTCTTATGCTCCCTGAAAATCATATGGCTTCCATCCCATACCAATACAAATATGTATTGCTATCTTAACATTTAAATTGTTGTTACTGTTGGGTGCCATCAAGTCAAATCCAACTCATAGTAACCCTATATACAACCAAATGCAAAATGACTCAACACTGCGCCTTGAACATGATCTTTTTATATTTTAGTCCATTGTTGCTGCCAGAGTTTCTTCTCATTTTGAGTCATGCCACATCAACAAAAGGAGGTCCCAGAGACTTTACTCCACTCCCATCATTATGGTTGACTCTACGTTGGGGAGACAACTCTTCCCTAGTGATTTCTTGAATGCCTTTAAGCCTGGGGGCAGGGGAGGTTCATTTTCTGACACTATATTTGACAATGCTTCTCTGCTATTCTCTGCTACATAAGGTTTTCAATGGCTATTTCAGGAGTGGGCTGCCAGGTCCTTCTCCCTAGTCTGTCTAAGTGTAGAAGCTCACTTGAAACTTGTCCACCATAGGTGGCCCTGCTGGTGTCTGAGATACTAGTGAAAGAGAATGGGAGAAATCACAACATCTAAAGCACAGTGGTGGGGAATTAAGAGACAGAGGGAAATCAGCTGTTACCAAGTATCAGGCTCAGGGCTGCCTAGGCTCCTGTGTCATCCAAGCTTCTTAATAATGTGGTACTTCTGCCTTGATTTTATAAGTGAAGAAATGGACGCAGAGAGTTTGGCATGTTGCTTGCCTAAATTCAGATCTCATCTCGCCACTCAACCCACTGCTGGATTATGTTTGGCCATGGGTGGGTAAAGTCACTGTGGAAGCAGCTTGAGGCAAAGACTGGCCTTTAGGAAGGAACTATCCTTGCCTTCCACTGCATTAAGATGGTCTTTCTTTCCAGGTGGCCATTAGAAAACAAAAGTGAATCTCAGAGTAGTGAACATATCAAATGAGTGGATGACAAAACCAGGGTTGGAAACGTATTTCTGGAATCCTGGGCTTTTTCCAAGCTTCTCCAGCTACTCCTGAGCTTGTCTAAATACACACTTCCCTGGGAAGAGGGCTTCCTCAGACCTTCATGCTTAATGTGACGCACACTGGGAGGCAGAGTCTGTAAGCATGTTCAGAGCTTCAGACAGAAACCATTCTGTCCTCCCCCAGTGAAAACTGCTTGTTCCCAGTGACTACACAAGTCCCTTTGGCAGAGCTCAGGTGCAGATGGGACCCCTGCTTTGGCCCAAATTAAATATTTAAGGACAGTTCTGGGGTATCTCACAGATCCTCTTATCATGGACAAAGATTTTAAATGCTTACCTGGGGTCGGGCTCCTAATCAGGGATAAAGGAACGATTAGACTGAGCTCTTCTGATGCTGAAAAAGTGTAATGCCTCAATTCCTATTCAGCCAGTATTTGGGGTACCCCTTCCCAGGTGCCTAGAACTGTTACTGGGTTGGTCACGGGATCCATAGACCCCATTTTCCTCTAAATGACCCTTTTAAAGCAGCTGCATGTGTTCTTAACCAGGAAATAGACAAATAGGACCTACTTAAGACTCACAACCCTGTGTTTCATTGATTTCTGTCTCCAAATTTAATTATATTGCAGGAAATATTTGGCCAAGACTTGACTACTTGTGGCATCTACATTAATAATAGGATCAAGGAGGTTGCCATTCCTTCTTCTTTTGGATTGTACTTTTCTTTCTAGGATGATATCACTCCTCTTGTCTCATTTGTAATGTGATAGCAAGATCAGTGATAAGGTTTAATTGTCTCTGGAAGAAAAGGCTTTTAAAAATGTATTATGTCATATGCAACATATTTAGAGCTTACGATAAGCAATTTCTCTCAGGAGGAAGTTTTTCAAGAGAAAAAAAATGACTCTAAAAGTAATTTCAGCAGCAAAGTAGATTAAATATCCACCATATTAGTCACAGAGCATTAGATGGGATTGAATTGATGGAATGAGGGTCAAAGAGTGGCTGAAGTTTGTAGCCCACCAAAGGAGCAATGAAATCCAACCATACTTAAAATCATTAACTTTAAACCCTTTGATATGAGATCCAAAACCTCATTGCTCCTTCCAGGAACTTTCAAATGCCAAGCCTGGTAAAAGAATAAATCCCTTCAAGAGATCTACACTTCACGAAATACTTTAAGTGCAGCAGAAGGCAATGGAAAGAAACGGAAATTTCCAGGTTCTTAGGAAGAAAATATATTTCTGCAAGGTTTATTAAACAAACAAATTTCCACTTCCCAAAAGATTCTCAGGAAAATTTGTTTCAACTAAATGTGATATGTGAAAGACTTAAAGTTTATTTCTAGAAAAAAAGGCTTTCCTGGCTGTGACTGTTGTCCTCTCCAACCTAAGCCTTCATCACCACCCACCTATGAGAAAGGGAATTCATGTCTGAGGGGTGTTGGCAGGAGAAAGGACCTCCCATTGTAAAACTGATTCCTAAGTTAAGAGGTCATAAGGGACAAAGATCAATGCACCTTTCCTACTCATGAAGTGACTTACCTACTCCTTCCTCTATTGCTGATAAAAGTTCTGGGTCCATCAGTTAATAAGATCAATTTTTGAATATGTGCTAAGATATTACCAGTGTAAATAATGAGATGTTCTCTTTAGTTGTGATTATTAGAATGAATGAAATATTGATTTGGAAGGGGGAGTTAGTTTTCAAGTATAATTGTGCTTATGACTACACTAACTGTGCTTATTTCTGAGAAAATGGGTAGTCTGTAGGATTTTCTAGCCTGTAGCCATGACACTGTGGCATCCGATCCTGTCAGATCTTGGAAGCTAGGCAGGGTTGGGCCTGGTTAGTGCTTGCATGGGAGACCACCTGGGAACACCAGGTGCTGTAGGCTTGGGAGAAGGACCCTGCAACACATTCCCAAAAACCAATCAGCCATTGAAAACCCTATGAATAGCAGAGAAGCACTGACAATAGTGTTTCGCCTGTTGTACGTAGAGTTACTATGAGTTGGACACCAATTAGACAGCACCTAACAACAACAACAGGATTTCCTGATGCTCAGGCTAATATGGGGCTGGAATTCAGCTCAGTTGGTAGAGTGCCACTCTACGGTCTCTGAGGCCCTGGGTTTAATCCCTGCACTACATAAAGTGGGAGAAGGACCTGGCAGCCCATTCCCAAAACAATACTGAAATAATCAGTCATTTAAAACTTTATGAATAGCAGAGAAGCACAGACATAGTGCCAGGCGTGGCACAGTGTTGGGGAGTGTTGTACGTAGGGCTGCTATGATTTAGACCCTACTTGATGGTACCTAACAACAACAAGAGGCTAATATAGATATGAGACAATATTATAGAAAATTTGTGGTCAGTGACAACAATTTCAAGTAAATTTGCACCATGAGAATTTCAGCATTTGGAAAGATCATGTGGATTTTGTTGCTGAACAGTAGAAGTTCATCTTTTGCCTGCATAACAGACATAAAGTCTCTAAGCATGAGATAGTTGGACTGGGAACGTGCATTCCTCTATGGGTTCTGCTGTTCTTGGATGGGCTGAAGGATGACTCCAAGCCTTGAGTTGAGCAAAGCTTGTACAACTACAAAGATGCTCTGCAATGTGAAGAATCATACCGTAATTGAACCCAGAGGCATTTACAATGCAAAAAGATACTCATATAAATAAGACTGTGTATAATCATATATGGGAGAAGGACCTGGCAATCCACTCCCAAGGCAATCCTGAAACAGTCTGCCATTGAAAACCCTGTGAGGGTCGCTATGAGTCGGATACCGACTTAACGACACCTAACAACAACAACAACAACAATCATATATATACCATTAAGTATATTGTATATTTGATTGTACACCATAAGTAGCACCTGCGAAGGAGCTTCTAGCACCCCAAAGAGAGAGCTTTAGAAAGGGGACCCTGGGCTCATGAGCATCTCATGGTCTGTGAATTTAGACAGCTGGCTCAACCTTCTCCAGCGTCATTTTACTAATCTGCCAAATTGGGGGGAGGGAGGGTGTCATGCCAATTCTAATCTCATAAATTCTGGTAAAGAGTTAGTGAATGAACTCCTGTAATCACTAGAATAATACCCAGTACATACTAAGCACTTAAGTATTTGCTTTTATCATTTCTTTTTGAAACATTGGTAGTGGGCGCACAGGGTGTAAATTCTAACAGGTAAAAATCAGTACATGGTAAAAAGTGAGTTGACCTCCTGTTGCTATTCCCTGGATTCTCGATTCCCTCTCCTGGAATAGTCATGATTACCAGATTTCTGGGTAAACTTTTAGAGATAGTGTACATAGATAATAGGTGTGCATGGACATTTTAAAAATATGGCCGACTACTTCTCACATCATTCACTGCAGAGAGGTTGTTTGTGCAAGTTTTCTAGAGAATAAAAGCTTCTTCTTGAGTAAAATTCACTGAAAGTAATATAATAATACTTTTGCCTAAGCTAAAGTTTATTTCACAGCAAAAGCTACATGAACTCCCCAAATTTAGAAATTCTCCCTTAAAAGTGGCCTCCTTGGAGGTGCAGATTCTCAGATAGCAGCCAACACTCATCGAATGTTTGCTGAGTATCCACTTCAATGTCCTGTGCTACACAGGCAGAGTCTAAGCATTCATTACAAATCAAGAATCTGGTTTTCAACATTGGCATCACAAACTATAAATTGTTGTCATTGTGTTTCGTCGAGTCGGCATCCGACTCCTAGTGACACTCACAGGGTTTTCAATGGCTGACTGTTTCAGGATTGCGTTGGGAGTGGATTGCCAGGCCCTTCTCCCATTTTTGCTGTGCTGGGAATTGAACTCGGGACCTCAGAGACTGCAGTGCAGCGCTCTACCAACTGAGCTAAATAAATACCATTACCCTATTATAAATAAAAAACCTTTATTGAAAAGTACAGTAGTTCACATAACATGAATTCATGTCTGCCATAAGAAAAACATACGATCAAAATGCTCCCCATCATTTCTTAAGTGAGGTTTAAGAGCAATGTTAATAAATGCTAAATGTGACGACCCTAATGAGACAGCGGTATCATGTTGTTGTTTTCTGTGATACGTAATTCCCCATGTTGTTGTTGTTGTTAGGTGCCCTCGAGTCGGTATCCGACTCATGGCGACCCTCATAGGGTTTTCAATGGCTGAGTGCTTCGGGACTGCCTTGGGAGTGGATTGCCAGGCCCTTCTCCCAATTCCCCATAGAACATCTTTCATTTACCTCATACACAAAACGCCAAAGTTGAAAGTGGACCTACAACTCAAAATTACCTCTGCTGCAAACCGCAAGCCGTGTAACTCGCAGCGCCTAATTATTTCCCTGCCTCTCGGGCTGGTATCATGAGGACACATCTCTGCTCCTGGCTTTGTGTGCGCTTTTGCATGTTTCTCTGGCTTGATATTATCTGTTACAGACAGTCAGCTACTCACGGGCTGCTTCCCTAGGATTTTATTTCAAGCCCAGGCAGGTCCTTCATGAGCCCGGTACAAGGCCTGTGGGGAGAAGAGGCCGTTTGTGAGCCCCTCTCTGCGTGTCCCATTTTGGGTTTGGAAGGTGGATAGAGCTGCTGAGGACAGAGCTTCACTGAGCTACTCCTGGTCCATCCACCTGGAAGAGACCTGGTGGGACTCATTATCAAGAGGACCCAGAGGACCCCAGAGAACGTCTCTTGGGGGTTCCCTTGGCAGCCACCTAAGGCACCCCAGTGGGGCCATTCTGGAGTCTGGGAAGATGTGGTTTTGCCTTCACACAGAATAAACTTGTGTAAATCCCTCTTTTCCAGGCTGTGGCATCATCCCATATTTTAAAGAACTGAATCTTGCCCCGCAAATACTATAGGATATGGGTGATTGGCATCACAGTGATAGGTGGAAAGTCCTAAGAATGGACGTCAGATCAATCAACAATCAAATTGTATCTTTGCCCTTGACCTGCTCTGTGACCTTGAGCAAGTTACTGACTAAACCTGTTTGTGCTTCTGTTTGCTTCTCTATAAAATGGGTGCGAAAATCCTGCCTCTCTCAATTGTTTTCTGGGAATAAGTGTCGTGTGCAAATTCCTTCCTTTGCCCATGTTCCTTATTATTTGTGACTGTTCCCAGTACACAGTGAGAGCCCCCGGAGGTATACCTTTCTATCCTCCTCACTGCTCACCATCGAGGCAGGTAGATAATAGAGAGTAGTCAAATGCACACTCAGTGAAATTTCTAAACATGTTAACATACCATAGTTGGTTTTTTTTTTTAATCACTTTAACACACAAAGCAACCATTATGACTTTTTACTATCTAATAATTTAGGGTATGGGAGAAGGGCCTGGCAATCCACTCCCAAGGCAATCCCGAAACAATGTGCCATTGAAAACCCTGTGAGGGTCGCTATGAGTCGGATACCGAATCGACGGCACTTAACAACAACAACAACAACAACAACAATTTAGGGTAATCTTATTTTGTTATGTCTCCATGAATTTCTGTTGAAAGTAGATAATCTAGCCCCTTGAATTTTTGAATCTATCACACTTAAGTGCTCTTCTAAGTATTTTGCAAAAAGATCAAATACACAATTACAAATAGGGACTTCTAGGTGTTTGTGTGTGCGTGTGTGTGTGTGTGTTGCAGTACTTGATGGTTGAATCTAGAGCCTCACACATACTTTGCAAGTGCTTTCCCACTGGGCTGCACCCTCAGCCCATTTTTTATTTTTTATCTTGAGACAGGGTCTTGCCAAATACACAGGCTGCCTCTTGCCTCTGACTCTTGATCCTCCTGCCTCTGCCTCTTGAGTTGCTGGTATTGCAAGCATGAGCCACCGCACCCAGCGTGTGTGTGTGTGTGTGTGTGTGTGGGTGTGTGTGTGTGTGTGTGTGTGTTGACTTAAAGAGCCTTTATTCAATTACTCTCCAATCTCCCTTGCCTAAACTGTATCATTTATTTATTCTTACCTGTTTTTCTCTGAAACAATTTGAGTGGACAGTTGGAAGCTTGTGGACACATGGGATTGTGAATCCTGGAAAAACAGGGGGAAGGAAATACTCTGTGAGGGGGCTAGGACAAAGATTCGCCTGTGCTAAAAGAGGTCAGACACTGGCAGAAGCGCCTGTGATGGGGGAAGCGAGTCCTCCACTCTGGCCGCAGGAGCTCAGGGAAGGGACCCCACCACGCGATGCTGGAACCCACCCGTGACTCACCCATGTCCCAGACCTGATCCACAGGCCACAGAGCCACTGGCCTGAGTGACCACAGAGGGGACCCTGTGTGTCACCTTTCAAGTGTGATCTGATGATCTGACAGCCGCAGGACCTTCCCACGCCTTGTGCTGGGTCGCATCCCAGACCTCGGGTGACTGGAAGTGGAGACGAAATCAGACGGAGAAGCCATGATGACGGAGATTGCCTGGCCACCAGCCCAGCGGAGCGCTGTCTGGGGTCAGAGTAAATCAGCACACAGGAAATAAAAAGGAGGGAATGACCTAACTCAATGTATCAACTGCAAATAATGTCCCCTCCACCACTGGCTCTTCAGTGGGATCAATGTTACACCGAATTAAAGAAAACAAATGCTGCATTTCAGTGGGAGGATGTTGTGATTATGTTTAAATGTGAGTGGCAGAGACCACTTCATACATGAAACCTTGACATTCAAACGTGGGAGGGGTTCTCCCTGCTTGTACATGCTGTCCTCTGGCCCATCCGAGTAGAGATCTTATTTTGTGTAAGTAGAAGAACGAAACCCAGAAACGTACTTGCGTCACAGGCAGGACACGCAGCCTTCCACTGGCTGTGGGCCCAGCCAGAGGCCTCGGTGTCTTCTGATTCCTGCCAACCATGAAATCATTTGGGTCTCAGATTCAGGATGTAGATGCTAAAGCAATAGCCCTCGCAGACACCCTAACTCTGTGTCCCTAATTCCATCTTCACTCCACCTCACAAACTAGGATTTAAATGAGTCTACAATGGGCTTTTCCCCCTCCTTTTGGTAAATGGAATTGGTGAGGTTTGTTTCAAAGAGAAATGGTCTTCACAAGCGAAGGAGCTCAAAACCAACGTTTGAACAACTAAATGCTTGGTTCTAATTTTGTCATTGAATAGGATAGGGATTTTTGTTGTTTGTTTTTCTGTTGCCTGTTATGTTTGCCTGATTGCCTTCCTTTCTTCCTTCTTTTGTTCTTTTTCTCCTTCCTTCCTTCTATCTTTCCTTTCTTCCTTCCTTCCTCCCCTCCTTCCTTCCTCCCTTCCTTCCTTCCTTTCTTCCTTTTTTCTTCTCTCCTCTCTTTCCTTCCCTGAGGAAAAAAATGTGTCACTCAGATCTTTGGCCCCAAAATACACTATTGTTAATTACCCAAGTAATTAAATGACTGACGACTAGAATTCAAGTCAGATTCAAGGGTAATCTGTGTGGTTTCCTCTGGCTTGAATCTACTCACCGTTATGGTGCGTATTATATACTTTGTCACAAACTCCAAACTTTCAGCATAATTACTGGAAGTCTGTCATTTCATGTTTCCTGGGTTTAGGTTACTTCATCACCATTTTAGGAGAAGTTGTGACCCTGTTACCCTTCTTCACAGAGGAGACTCTGCCCCCTCCCAGCACAGACCCAGCTCCAGCCGTGACCTGAGAGAAAAGACAGAAATCCATTTCCGTGTTCACTCAAGCCTTTGACCTGTCTGCTGAGGAGCCCCACAAGGTTGAAAACATCCTAATGACATAAGTGATTTAATTTTGATAGTGTAATAGCTGACCAGCAGATACCAGACCAGATTCACCTGGGACGGTCTTTGCCTTGTCTTGCTTAAATGGCTCACTCACTATGACGCTCATTCAGACTTTGTTTTTCACGTGTTGAAAATATTTTTGAATCACTTCATAGGTAAAATCCCACCAACATCTTCAAAGTGAAAAGGGTTCTGTGGTTCTTTGGCTGAGACAAACACATAATCTCAGAAAACAGAAGATTTCCACCAGACTTTTTTTCTTTCTTTTTGGAGTCCGGGCAGGCTTTGAACTCAGGATCCCCCTGCCTCAGCTTCTTCCGCGCTGAGATGACAAGGGTGCACCTCCATGCCTGGCTGTGCCAGACTTGGAAACTTGATGGATTTAGCTTCTGAGAGAGCATTGGCTTGATTTTTTAAAATTTTTGACGCAAAGTCAATATAGAAAATGTCTTCTTCAAAAAAAAAGAAAAAGAAAAAAGAAGGAAAAAGGAAGAAAAAAAGAAAGAAAGAAAGAAAGAAAGAAAGAAAGAAAGAAAGAAAAGAAAGAAGGAAAATGTCATCTTCCAATCACTTAGGGTTCAGTCTGGGGAGACTTGTAGATCATGGACCACAGCTACTGTGCTATGGCTAAAAGGAGACTCCAGCTCAAATGTTCAGCCTTAGAGAGCCTGACGCACTGCCACAGGTTCATCTTGTCATAAGTACCAACTCTCTCTTGCCACAAGCATGAGTATCTTTAAAATATATTAAATTCTGTTGTTGTTGTTGTTAGGTGCCGTCCAGTTGGTATCCGACTCTTAGCGAACCTCATAGGGTTTTCAATGGCTGACTGTTTCAGGATTGCCTTGGGAGTGGGTTGCCAAGTCCTTCTCCTATTTTTGCAGTGCTGGGAATTGAACTCGGGACCTCAGAGACTGCAGTGCAGCGCTCTACCAACTGAGCTAAATCCCAGCCCACATTAAATTCTGTATCAACTGTTTCTTTGTCATTTATTATTTGGAAGCTTATTGAGCACAAACTAACCTCTCAGGAGAGGCTGGGATTTAGCTCAGTTGGTAGAGCGCTGCGCTGCAGTCTCTGAGATCCTGAGTTCAATTCCCAGCACCACAAAAATGGGAGAAGGGCTTGGCAATCTAATCCCAAGGCAATTCTGAAACAGTCAGCCATTGAAAACCCTATGGGAGTCACTATGAGTTGGATACCAACTCAACAGCACCTAACAACAACAAAAACAACCTCTCAGGACAATGACATGAAGATCTGCTGCCTCAATTCCAAAACCAGGAATTTCAAATATTTCCACCAGAATTTCTTCTTTCAGGTTTTGTGGAAATGGGGCAACGTGCAAAAGTAGTCGATATGGGCTTCATCAGTTTGACATCATAAAGACAGATCAATAGAAACAAGATATCTTTTTCTCTAATTAGGACACGGAATTCTATGTGGTTTGATTTTTGAAGACCCCATTTGCCAAAATACAACTCTGAAATCGACTCCTACCCATGCTCACTTTGGCTTCCTGTTCCCACCCCGTCTAATACACCTCTAGAGCAAAATCATGGTCATTTCTAATTGGACCCATAGTTACTTAATGACTAGGGTAATTGGTTACTCACAATCAGAGGCAAATGCCCGATTTCCACTGCCAGCTGCAGTTGTTACTATATTTTACCAGTATTTCCACCTGAAATTAGAAATTGCCACCAAAATCGCAGGTGCAAAATAATAATACTAAGTAGAAGAAGATGTCTAAAATCTGGGCTGACTCACTTTCTCAGTCTGATTAAGAGAGCTAGTCGTTGAGAGAAAATAAATAATGAACATTGTTCATGGGACCTTAAGAAATACCTACAAGAAATACTGAAAGGCAGTGAAGGGGATTGGAGGTGGGGGGGGTAGAGAAAGGAAGAGTGGAAGATAGAATAGGAGAGGGAGAGAGAGAGAGAGAGAGAGAGAGAGAGGAGAGAGAGAGAGAGAGGAGAGAGAGAGAACTAATAGTCTCTAGAGAAAAATAATCGCACCTTATCAAAATGTGCATGCCACCTTATCAAAGAAAGCCAGACTTCTATCATTTAAATCAGGACAGTAGGAATGCAGCTCAAGAGATCGATTTCTTTTCACAGATAACAGATGAAGAGATTGCCTAACATCCCGGTACATTTTTGTCCAGGGGGGGAAATCGCCACCTTTATGCCCGAAGGCGTTTTTCTTTTTTTTCCCTCCTAAAGTTGTCGAGGGGCCCGGGGACCCACTTAAAGTTCCATCCCATGCTTGCCCAAGGGACACCAAGTGTTGGTGAAGTATAAACAGAGCGCTTTTTCTTTGACCCACTCTGCAGTGTGATGGGGTGGTGTTGTTAGTTTATGCGGGAGAAAATACCATAGGCTTTCTGAAAAAAAAGTGGAATTGGATTAAGGCCTTTGTGCGCGCCTCAATGCTGAGGGGAATTAGCAAGAGTTGTAGGCACTTAAAGGGGCCCTCATGCCGAAGCTTATCCCAGATTTTACACAATAAACATTTGAATATCAACAGTGTTTTGCAACTTGCAGCTCTAATGTATAAACTTCTCCCTTTTGAAACTCCCAAATCCTTCCAAATGTCTGTAACACTTGCTACATAAACATATAGGAGCTGGGGTAGAAAACACCTAGCGGATGATTCAAGTCTGCTTTTAAAAATATCTTTCTCCTCCTCTGTCTCTGAGATCTAGAATGTTTTAGAATGGTGAGCTGGTTTAAGGACGTTAGATGGCCTATTTAATTTTAATCATTCAACTTTCATTCAGGCTTTGCATTCTGGGATGGGGGAGGGGAGGCATCTCAGAAATGGACAAGGATATGTGCTGTTTAGAACTACTTTAGCCAAGTTTTTTTTTTAAAAAAAAAAACATCAGAATCTTTTGTTTTAGGCTGCTAAAGGAAATCCACCTTTGCAAGAAAAGGACTATTTTGTCTGTTAAAGCTTGCTGACTACCTCGGTGGAAATTGACATATGCAAACCAGTTCCCACCCTGAAATTCGTCTGATACCCAGCCACCCTGCCTGAGGACAGTAGGCTGATTTTGTAGCAAGGGCACCCAACATCAAACATGTATTTGATGTTGCTGATGTTAAGCAAGTTCCATTTTTCTTTTGAAGAATTCCAAACTCCAAAAAGTGAAATCCAAGTGTGATGCAGCCTAGGGGTGGGGAGAGGGCAAAAATAAATAAATAGAAATCAATTTAATTAATTAATTCTGCCATTCCAAAATCGATCAATAAGTAGCCATGATGTTTTGTTTTCTGAGAACAAGATATTGTCTTTGCTTCTTTCTTTCTTTGGCTCTCTGTGGGATCTGCCCCATGGTGTTGAGAATTTAATTTCGTACTAACAAATGCTTGCAACACAAGCGCACTTTTTCATCGAAATCTGCATCAGCGTTTAAAGAACTTAATAAATAAACAGATCCCCTTCTTCTCTTTCAGCGTATACTATCCAGGGATGATTCTAAACAACTCAGCCTCACGGTAACATATTCCATCCAAGTGAGGAGTTTGCAGAAAAATACATCTACAGTGACCCCACAGAGTAGTAAAACACTAGTTTGAGATTATTATTTTGCAACTGTGTTCATTTCATGCCTGAAAAGACGGTGAAAATCTTATCCCATCGGGGGCCAGCTGGGGCGGGTGGAGGATGAAGACATATCTGTCCTGTCCAGTTCCAAGGCATGTTGAAGCAGTTTGCCTATTGAATTTGATACAATGATGTGTCGATGAATAAAGTTATCTCCGGTTTTGAATAGGATGGTGTCAGTGGGAGCGTAAGAAGGGGGGGACTTGGAATCTGAAAAGAATTCTTTTTTTTCTTTTTTCTTAAAAAAAAAAGAAAAAGAAAAGAAAAAAAGAACTTGAAGGTCAGAGCCCAGCTGCCGGGCAAGAGCAGAGCACAAGGAAATACTGGACAGGCCTAAATAAAGAGAAGCATAGACACCCAGGCACACATATTGCAAAAGTTGCTTGCTCCAAGGAACTCATGTATTAACATATATCTCTATAGGCAAAGAGCTATTTTCTCCCTCTAGGCTGCCTTAGACTCTGATGCAAACACAGGAACACGAAGAGCATCTGTAAAAATTACAGCTTTAATGAAACTGATGAAACAGTCCATCAAAGGTAGGAGAAAAGAAGAAATTCTAATGATTATGGCTTAATTCTAATAGATTATAATTATTATGATTGGAATGAAGCAGGTTCTGACTGACGTTCCATTTTCCCCCATTTAAGCTTTCATTTAAAGGGGGGGTGGGGGAGAAACTAACAGTCACTAATTATTCTGCAGGATTTGCTGTTTAACTCAATCCAAGGCCTTTAATCAAATGGAGTAAAGAGATAAAACCTTTAAATGTGAATCATCACAGAGATACACACTTTTGCTCACCCCGTTCCTGTCTGATGGGTTTGAAAAGTTAACATTTTGATTTCTAATCACTCTATGTCTGTGATGTGCAGAGATGAACTGAAGAATTTGTGGGTGGTCGGATGGATTATAACTGAAAGGTTGGGAAGTTTAGGATAAATCAACTTGATCTGCTAATAAATGTTTGTTATTCATTCTAACTGCTGATTGCTTTATATTTTTATCCAAATATGCTGATATTTTCCAGGAGGTGTAATGATTGTTACACACTTGTTTTTGGTTAGATGGTCATCTTCTGCACTCCGATAAGATGTTTAGAAGACAGGGAGAAAGAGAAAAGGGGAGATGGAGTTAGGATAAGGGAAGTTTAGCCCAAATGGTAATAAGATCCTCATTTTGCTTGGCATATTACAGCTGTTTCCTTTCTAAGGAGATATGCCCACAGAAACTAATCTCAAAAATCATAAGGCTAAACAACAGATACTCATTTTATCTTCCATGTTAAGGCATTTTAGAAAAATCTTCTCTCCTACCAGATTAGTATTAAGGTTAGAGATATGTTACATGAGTTTTATGTCTTTGTCCTTTGCACAGGAGTGAATTAGTGACTATGATATTGACAAATTATGAAAAGGGAAAAGGAACAAAAATCTTATTTCTTTGAATTTTAGCTTCAGGATTCTATAAGTCCAGAGTGGAAATCAAAACTTACCATTGTAAATATTAACACATGTTTTGAAAAGGAGATTTGCATCAAAATTAGATTTCATTCAATGTTTGCCATATGGGCAAAAAGTATCTCACAATTTGGAAAATAGTTACCTTTGATAAAAAACCATAAACCACTAATAATAATTCAGAATACTCTAAATTACCTCACTAGCTCACATAACAACATTACACACTTCCACATTTTATCAACATCATCTATACTGGAACGTTTTCTTTCTCTGCGATGAAGAAGCACAGGAATCATCAATAGATTTAACTGGGCTAAGTTATAGGTGGCACAGAATTTACATCATGACAGTTGTTCTGTACTTCTACAAAAACAGAAAAAAGAATTGGGTAAGCTTGTGAATGTGACTATTGCCAATTCACTATTGACATCCTATTGTGTGGCTGAGAGAGGAAAGAAACTCAGGAGGTTATTCAGAATGTGAGATTGTCAACGTTTCTTAAAGATGTCCTTGCAGAAACTCCAGCTTCTCTCCTGGGGTCTCCGGGCTGCAGTGTGCATCATGGGAGCCGCAGTGGTTAAAGGAAGGATTGGTGACGTGCTGCGTATAATGCAACTCTTACCAACAAGTTGCTGAGATTAGGAGCCTGGCAGAATGATGTCAATGGAGGTTTAAGGGCTGTGCTTTCTGGAGTTGTTCAGAGTTAATAATTAATGGATATCTTTCTTTGATGGCTCTTTTATATTTGGATGCAGCTGCCTGAAAATCAACCACAAAGAAAACTTGATTTTGGTTGTCATTAATTTTGACTTTGCTTAACAAATGTTTTTGTGCACTGTGGCCTCATAGCCTGCCTCTTTTGGCCTTGGTTTAAAGTAGGGATGGACTCCTTCTTGAACAAAACTGTTTTAATTTTGAGAGGTTGGTAACATCAGTTTCTTAAAGGAGTTTTCAAGTCCTTCAGATGAACTGAGACCAAGAAACCATCCTGTGGTGATGCTAATTTTGATACAAGATGTTCACAGAGAAGTTCCTATTCTCGTGTTGCATAATTATTTATTCTGAGTTTCTTTAGCATATGACTACTCATCCTGATATTTTCTTCTAGGCTATGTTTTTAAGACAACAGGGAAAATTACATAATAGCTTACGATAACCACATACTAAGCATCCTCCATCGATAGACCAATCCCTATAACTAATAGACAACACTTTGACCTAATGGATAGGAAAGATATTTATTGAGAAAATATTAAATTTTGAAGTCTATCCAGCCTTGCAAATGTTCAAAAAACAGTTGCCATAGGATATGTGTAATTTACCAGGATCCTTATTCGCACCAAATCCAGTCTGTTTCAAAGATTGCCATAGGGTCTTAGAATAAAACCGCAAATTTAATGTTTATATTATGTGCACTGGATATACTTTGGTAAAACCATACTTAAGGTCATTTCAAATGTATTTTTTATGCCAGAACAATTCCTGTTGACTCATTTCCAATTTTTAATTATGTGAATAATTATTTCTGAATCCCATGGTTCTCCTAAAAAGCATCTATTTTAGTAACTGCAATTGATACTTCTATCAGTTAATACACTGCCTTGCCTCAACAAAATAACCAAACATCTGCTGGTTGCATTCACTGTCACCGAGTAAATGATTTTATTTAAAAGAAAGCATGGAAATCAGAAAGACAGACTACAATTTTCCCTTTCTCATTAGCACAGGGCTTTCTTTTCCCTTAAGAACTGTTTTTATACCTGAACAAAATTGTCATTTGCCTTACTAGCTTTCTGTAACAAGCTTAGGGAATAAAATTTCATTCCAGAGAAATAATATGAAAATAAATTCTATTTGACTCAAGATGTTCTTTAATATTTCAACTGTTGATTTTTAATTAGGTAACTGGGACAGTTGAGATCTTTAATCCTTCATGATACTAATGCTTGATTTTGGAATGGTATCTGATGCTGTGTTGCCTTCTAACTATAGCCTTAGAGGTTAATGAAAGCTTTCTGTTTCTACATTTCTATTTACTAAGGAGACTTGATGCTTTCTACACTATTTTTCCTGGAATTGCTTTTTTTCTCCAAAAGCATTTGGATATCTTTTTCTCAGCCCTTTCTAACTGATACCGTTGTTGTTGTTGTTGTTGTTGTTGTTAGATGCTTTTGAATCAGATCTGACTCACAGAGGCCCCCATAGAGTTTTCAATGGCTGATTGTTTCAGGATTACTTTTGGAGTGGATTGCCATGTCCTTCTCCAATTTTTGTGGTGCTGGGAATCGAACCTGGGTCCTCAGAAAGCGCAGAGTGGCGCTCTACCAACTGAGCTAAACCCCAGCCCATTAGATACCCAATGGTGTCCTTTAAAAAAAAATGGAAGGCCTCCTCACTGTTCTAACTTCACATTGCTATCAGTGATCTCCTGTAATTGATAACAGCACCTTCCACTTGTTTCCATCTGACAGATGTCAGACACAAGAGTGACTGACCTACTGGGGTCATAATACACTTGGTCATGTTCTTACCTGTTTTCACAGAACAAGTTAGAAAAAGAAACTGCTACTGTCTTCTTGGATTTGGGACTACTACTTAGGCTGGAACTGACAATACCTCGAGATGATGTATTAAAAAGATAAAGGATTAAAAAGATAAATGATATTAAAACTTTTAATCCAACATGTTAAAAGGTAACAAAACCACGAACACAAAGAGGCCAGAGAAGACAGGTGAAGAATTATTTTAGTTAGTGCCATCAATAATACTGCTTACAACACACACACACACACACACACACACACACACACACACACACTTCTGTTTAGAAGGAAAAAATGCATGTGATAGACTTTTTAATGAAGAATGTTGGTTTTTTTCACACTCTAACAATTAAATCAATCCCACATAGCTAATATGGAAATACTTTTTAAAGAATAATGACACTCGTTACAAAGATTTTCTTTTGACAACACCTCACATTCACACATTAAAAGATAAATGGTTGTCCTTATAGGAGTAATTATAAGATCAATATTGTACGAATAATCATGGCCCTGTTTTATGATTGGTTCAATACTTCCAAAATGAAAGACTTTTAGTACCATATTTGGAAAAAGAAAAAGGAAGGAATACTGGCACAAACACAGAGTAATTCTTATCATCTTTGATTTAATTCTATGGAAGTTCTTTTAGCTAAAAATGGAAATTGCCCTTCTCCCTGTTTTTTTCTAAGGTACATAATTTATTTCATCGTTAGTTTCCAAATGATACATTTTCGAAGGTTGAGGGGAAACTATTTAGCAGAAATGTTTGCTATTTAGAGTTATTCAGGGAAGAAGGCGTAAATGCAACAGTATGCATGTATTCTAAAACAGATCATGCATCCATTTAAGAAAGAGAAAGCTGAAGCACTACCTGGTGTGTCTGTTTTTTAATCTTGAGAAAGCTTACCATGACACTGAACGTTCTTCTTGCTATTGATTATAACTCTACCTAAAATGTACAGACGTCTTCAAAATATATTACCTTTATATTGGCCAGATGAAAATTCAAATCTGTACCTCATTACCCTTAATCATAAATACACTTTCAATGGCATACAACCTACACTGGGAACGTAAACCTCATGAAAAATGAAAGGCTACACTCCATCCACTCTATTAGCTTTAAACTATGACAAGATTAAATATTGTTTTTCTTAAATTGATTTTATATGTTCCTGCTGTTTTCCTGGCATCCTCCGCTTTGTACTCGGTTATGTTACCCTTTGCTCAAAGGACGTCCACCGCTGGAATATTAGAAAATGTAAAAAAAAATCACCATTGTCACCGAGTAATAGATATTGTTTTAGAATATTTGTCCTTGAGTTTAAAATAAAAGATATGCTAATAAGTGCCCTATTCAAGACTTTCCTCTCCTGCACTAAGAAGCTTGTTTTCGTTTGATGAAAACTATTAATGCTAAAACAAAAATTGTTTTCAATTCACTTAGGAGGGATACACACCCTACCTCTTTAGTTAAAACCAGTGATCCATTAAGGCTTCCTAGCTTTTTTCCAAGCGCTGAGCATACTGAGTACTTAAGTATGAATAAGAGTGAAGGTGGGGGGTAGGTTTAGCTAAATAAAAGGTTGCTTGATATCTTGGGGTCCTTTGAAGAGTTTTATAGGCTTAGAGTTCACAGTGTGAATGAAGGACATTTTTTAACTTTTATATATGGAAGTTTGTTAACCTGCATTTCAATTATTGAATAATTAATTAATTATACTAATTACCTTAGTGAAAAAAAATATACTGTGAGCAACCTAAACTGAAGTCACAAATTGACACTTCTTAATGTGATTCAAAAATAAGTAAATTTGTCTTAGGATGTTAATGATTTTTTAATATTTAGCATAAGATACTCACTTTATGTGAAAAATACTAAGATATCCTGGAATATTAGTTTAGAGTTTATCAAACAAGATATCTAAATGTTAAAATATCAAAATATTTTATAGAAAGAAGAGTGATTATTTACCTATAGTACTATTTTTGCTTGGAGAATTCGTAAATACTGGCAATTGAAGAAAATAAAAGTACTTATACATTCTTGTGAGTAGAAGTGATTTCTATATGCTAGAAATTTAAAGAACAAGGAGGAATCAATAGCCAAAAGTGCAAATTTATTGTTGAAAATTTTGCCTTTTCAAAAAATATTTTTAAATAATTAACATGTTAATGGTTCCCTAAAGTGAAGAAAAATTTGTCATGCTTTGTTGAATTTACTGTTGATTTTTAACCAGTCTAGCCTTCATTTACCTGAGAATACTTAAATAAGTCTTGAATAGCAAAAACAAATAAACTAAATTGCATCTTGCAGACTTGCAATATTCTCACTAATGAAAATAGAGCCAGAGTGCACAGGGGCTAGTACTGGCACAAACAGATAAGAAACGGAAAACTCACTTATTCTCCTTTTTCCCCTCTTAGCAAAACTCTCCTGAAGCATTAGTTTCAAAGAATAAACAAGATTAAGATGGCAAATTTTTTACTGTTTTATTTATTAGCCATGATATGAACTTATAACTGTAATACAATTATGCCTTTGAAAAATATCTTTAAATCTTTATTGACTACAATTGGTGTGTGGTCTGTATGAACGATCCAGAGTGTAGAAATAAGTCCGATAGATAAAAATGAATAAAACAGTGAATCAAAGTCATTACTCAAAATGTTGAGTATTTTTTAATTCAATAGGTCTTGGTATTTTTTAATTACTTTTGCTGTATTTGTTATTTAAAATGGATCGTGGAAACCGGAATGGT
>VMDO01015476.1:0-11543 GCA_007922755.1 Pedetes capensis
TGCAGGAAAGGAAGCCTCTGGCAGGTGCCACTGCCCGCTGACCGCAGGAGTGAGCTTCCCAGGCCCCATCCAGGAGGTGGCTCTTTACCCCAGGGCATTTGCATTCCTATAGTAAGGCCATCTCTTATCTACACTCTGGAACAATTGGAGTACCCTGAGATTTATTGGATTTTTTTTTTAAACCATCGAAGCCTAAAACGTTCATCATTTGTGAGCTTTTTCTATTCTGTAGAAAGTCAGTTTTGTACATTTTTATTTTCCTGGTTTCGTCTTTAACAGGACTTTCCAATTTGTTTAAAACAACAGTTGTTCATAGCGCCTTCCTCTAACTCTCCCACACAGCTAGCGTAGTTCTTTCTCGCCATTTTTCACAATTTTATCACGACTGCATTTATGACAGTGGAGCCTTTCCATTCTCAAAGGTTCTGCCCAAAGCCCAGTTCTCGAGCTCGTTATTTTCACCATCTTACTGCTTTTCATTGTGTTAGCTTTTATCCTCCCTTTTCCTCTTTTATTTATTTTACTTTATTTTTCTAAATGTTGAAATAAAATACTGGTTGATTTATACGGATCTTTTTCTTCCTTTAAAAGAAAGTAATAACAAAGATAAAACAGAGACTTTACTCTCAATACTTTGTACAGTGGCTTTTGATAATTTTTCTATGTCATTATCTTATTTCAAATAGTCTGTAACCCTCATTGTAACTGCTTGCTTGATCCAAAGTACATTCCGGATACTTTATCATGTGTTCCTAAGTGCTTTTGATTGCTTTATTTTTAAAAATCATCCTTTACTTCTAAATTTTGCACACTGGTCAATAATCTATGGACTTTGCCAAAGTTTTCAGTATCAAAATCCCCTAGAGAGGTTTACAAAAATGCACATCTCCTCCGCCTTCACCCCAAAGCTTCCATTAATCTTCAGCCGGTTCTGGTAAGAATTCTGTCCTTGCCTCCCCTGCATGCCCTCCTCCGGCTGCTCAAGGACCTGGAGGCCACAGCTGATTCCGCCCCAGCCCTCTGCACCATCTTCCTTCTCTCTTCTTTCTCTTCCAGGCTTCCGGAAGGCCCCGAAACCACACTGCCTCTCTTCCTTCTCCCTGGCTCTGGCTCCTCTGCCTGACTTCTCTGTCCTCGGGGTTCACTGCTGAGCTCTTCTTGGTCCTACTTGTCACTGGGTCCTGATCCACTTCCTTGGCTGCACATCATTCCCAGGGCTGGACGTTCAGCCTCATCTCCAGACCAGAGCCCACCATTAGCCCTCAAACTCACTTGGCAGTGGGGCCATCTGCCATCTATGGAAAGGGTTCTCCCCCGCCAGCGCCCCCATGCCCCATCCTGGCATTTGCTCTCCTTCTCCTCATGGCCCGAGCCCTCTGCAGAGGCCCCACAGGAGCCGGAGTGGCCCCTGCCCCAGGGACCACAGGGCTCTCTCCACTCCACACTGTGGGCCACTGCACGCTCCAGGTCCAGTAAGTGTGAACTGGGTTGATGAGTGGAACCATCAGTGGGTGTAATCATTCTAGGCAGAGGCTGCAGATGTCTTGTTTTATAAATACACCACACTTCCCATGTGACTCCACCCAGGATATAGCAAGGAAAGCAACCAGCTGAACAGTCTCAGAGTTTGGAATTTGTTGAGGTTCTTTTGTCATGTGATGTATGATTAATTGTTGTAAGCAAAGCCGGGTGCAGTGCTGATAACCTATACTCACAGCACTCAGGAGGCTGAGGCAGAAAGATTGTAAGTTTGAGGCCACCTTGAGCTACAGAGTGAGATCCTGTCTACAATAAACAAACAAACATAAATAAATAAATAAAACAACTGTAAATATTTCATAGCTAACAGAAGAGAAAGTATGATCTCTCTAAGCGGAGCATTTCAGTACAGTCCCATGAATCCAATGTGCTTAATTGCATGACCTAAGTCATTGCTTTATTTGCCTTCACCTATGTGACCTCCTGGCTCAGTGGGTAGAGCGCTGCGCTGCAGTCTCTGAGGTCCCGAGTTCAATTCCCAGCACCGCAAAAATGGGAGAAGGACCTGGCAATCCACTGCCAAGGCAATCCCGAAGTAGTCAGCCATTGAAAACCCTATGAGGGTCGCTATGAGTCGGATACCGACTCGACGGCACCTAACAACAACAACAACAATGTGACCTCCTATACATGGATATTGCAGGTGTCCCCTTGTACCTACTCATTTTCCTTACTGAACGTGTTCTTTTGGGATATCACTTGTGTCAATGTTCATACTACTATGTCATCTTATCAATTTTTTTCAGTACTAAGGGTTGAACCTAGGCCTCATACATGTTAGGCAAGCACTTTACCACTCAGCTACATCCCCAACCCTTTTTCAATTTTTATTCGGAGACAGAGTCTCTCCAAGTTACACAGACTGCTTTTGGCCTTGAACCTTCAATCTTCCTGCCTCAGCCTCCTGAGTGTCTGGGTTTCTAGGTGTGCACCACCACAGGCAGCTTGTTCTGATAGATTTTACTCTGCTACAATAAATAATGAGGCTGGGATTTAGCTCAGTTGGTAGAGTGCCGCTCTGCCATCTCTGAGGTCCCGAGTTTGATTCCCAGCATGGCAAAAATGGGAAAAGGACGTGGCAACCCACGCCCAAGGCAATCCCCAAACAATCAGCCATTGAAAACCCTATAAAGGTCACTATGAGTCAGAGACGACTCAACGGCACCTGATAACAACAACAACAACACAATAAATAATAGGGATGAGGAGTATTATATCTCATAATTTTTGCCTTGAATATCAATATTACATCTAGATATTTTTGTTTCTTGCGTGTTTTGTTTTCATATCTACTTTGTCTATTTTTCCAGATATCTTTTTAAATGTTTTGTATTATTTTATTTTGATACGTGCACTGCAAACTTGATAGCGCTAGACAGATCTTAATTTTAACAGTAAATTGTAATGAACTTATATTTACATGCACATTCGTTTGCTAAGCTGCCATAATAGAATACTACAAGCTGAGGACTTCACCACAGATACGTGCCACCTGAGAGTTCTGGGGGCCAGAAGTCTAAGAGCAGGATGGAACCAGGGTTGGATCTTCCCGGGGACCATGAGGGAGATGCGGCTCCATGCCTCTCACTTAGCGTCTGGTGGCTGCCAGCCATCTTGAGTGTCTTTTGGACTGTCGAAGGGTCTCCTGCATCTCTGCCTTCACAATCACGTGGTTTCTCCTCCGTGTGACTGTGTCCATATTTCTCCTTCTTAGAAAGACCCCAATCACATCGGATTAGGGACTCACCCTGCTCCAGTTTGACCTCCTTTAACACAACTGCATCTGAAATGATCCTACTTCCAAATAAGGTCCCATTCTAAATTCCTAGGGGCTCAGGCTTTCATAGAGGCCTCCAGTCAACAACTATGACATGATTGTCAGGCTTTCGTGTTTATGAATTTGTATTTTACAATCACTCTTCGTTTCCAATCTGAAGCTTGGGGTCTTGTTTGGTTTTGACTTTATTTTCCGGTATAGACCTGGCAGCTGTCACATCCTGTACTGCTCTAGGAAGCAAATTAATGTACAAGTATTTGTCTTCAAGTTTGCAAAGAACACACAAAGAACCAATGTTTGACTAAGCATATGAGTCAGTAATAGATAAACACTCCATAATAAAAAGTATTTTTATTCATCTGGGGCTCCTTTTTTCAATTTCTCTCCTCCTTTGTTAATTTTACCTCATTTCTAAGTCTTACCTATCTCTTTTTCTCTCCTCTTTTTCAAATAAAATAGGTAAAAATTCAATTAAGAAGATTGGCAGATGTGATCAATTTTAATCATACAATAATTGTTTTGACATCTAAATGCTATCATTGTTCATCTTTCTTTTAATTGACATGTTGAGATCATTTTAGATTCACATATACTTTTAAGAAATAGTGTAAAAAATTCCTTTGTTGACTTTGCCCAGTTTCCCCACACTAAGAGTTTGCAAAACCATAGCATATTATAGTGCCTGGGATGTGACCACTGACAAGATGTCCCAGTTTTTCTTGGACCTGTGTTTGCACAAATGGAGTTCTGTGTGGTTCATCTGCTCTCTACCACTTTCCAGACACTGAGTGAGTCCAACATCACAGGGCTCTCCCATCCCTTTGTAACCACAGACACCTAACTTCTTCCAACTCCTACCTTCCCATCAATAATCCCCACAACCTAACACCATTTCTAAAATTTTGGCATTACAAGAAATGTTATATAAATAGGATTTTAGGACATGTAACTTTTAGGGGTTGACTTTTTCAACCCAACATAAATCCTTGGAGATTCATCCAACGTGTGTGTGCATGAACAGGTGGTTCCTTTATTGCAGAGCACTGTTCTGTGGTATCATGCACAACAGTGTGGCTATCCATTCCCCTGCTAAAGACCATCAGGGCTGGTCCCAGGTTTGAACTGGTACAAATAAAGCTACTATGAACATTCCTGAATAGGTTTTCATGCAGGGATAAGTTCTAACCTGGACCCATGGTAATTCCATGTTTGGTTTTATAAGAAATTACCAAAGTATACTCCAGAATAGTTGTGCCATTTTACATTCCCACCAGAAATTTAACTGACCCAGTTTATCTTCATCCTCACAATACTTGGCATTGTCCCTATTTTATTTTAGCTATTTTGATAGGGCTATTGTGATATCTCATTGTGGTTTGTTGAACAAGTTTTCATGTGTATTAGTCAGGTTTTCATTGCTGTGACAAAGTACCCAAGAGAAACGATTTAAGAAGAGGAAAGGTTTATGTTGGCAAATGTGATAACAGAAAAATAATCGACAATAAAAAAGAAACAATAACTGAGAAAATGAAAGGAAAAAATCCAAATACAATCATGGTCAGAGATTTTAACTCTCTTATAGTTGAAAAGTCAATATAAAGTACTCAGAAAATACAGAAAGTCAACTTGACCTCACTGACATATACAGAATGCTCTGCCAAATGACTGCAGAATAAACATTCTTTGCAAGTGCAAATGCATAAATAAAATGTTGAGCCAACAAGAGTTTAATGAATTTCATAATCTTGAAATCTTACAAAATTATTTCTGACCAAAAGAAAATCAAGTCATAAATCAGTAACAATGAGAAATCCAGCAAATTCAAAAATTATAAAAAATAATTAAAATATGCAGTATTTCTAATTAGCCCATGCAACAAGGAAAATATTTATAGGAATCAAATAGGATTTCAAACAAAATAATAATGAAAAATATATTAAAATTTGTGGAACAAAGCTAAAGTATTTCTTAAAGAGAAATGTATAGGCTTAAATATCTATATTGTTGTTGCTATTAGGTGCCATCAAGTCAGATCCGACTCTTAGCAACCCTATATACAACAGACAAAACACTACCTAACACTGTGCCATGCCTGGCACTGTTGTCAGTGCTTCTCTGCTATTCATAAAATTTTCAATTGCTGATTGTTTTTGGGGGTGGGTTGCCAGATCCTTCTCCCAAGCCTATAGCACTCAGTATCCTCAGTGGTCTCCCATCCAAGGACTAACCAGGCCTGCCCCTGCTTAGCCTCCAACATCTGACAGGATCACATGCCATAGTGGTACAGCTGCAGGAAAAATGCATATATTAGAAAAGATTAATTTAATTATCTAAAATTTCATGTTTAAATTCTAGGACAAGAAGACCAAATAAAACCCAAAGTTGAAGGATATAAATAATAAAGCAATGAACTAGAATCACTGAAATAAAAATAATTAAATATAAAATTAATAGTGGTTCAAGATGATTTCCAAAGAATTAATAAAAATTTTAAGCCCCAAATAGGGGCAATCCAGACAAAGAGAGAAGATACAAATTACAACTGTCAAAAATAAAAGAACAGGTATCAATACTGATCCCACGGACATTAGAAAGTATAAAAAAGAATATAATGAACATCTCTATGCCTACAAATATGATAATTTAAATGAAATGGACCAATTGCTTGAAAGATACAAACTAACAACAGTCACACACAGATATATGGGCCATCTGAAGAGGGCTGTATCTATCAAGGAAGCTCATTCCGTAATAAATAACCTTCTAAAAGAGGGAGTGTCAGGTCCAGATGATTTCACTGGTGACTTTAACCAAACGTTTAAGAAAGGGATTATTTTCATTGTCTGATGTTCCCTCCAGGATGTAGAAGCAGAGTACTATCCAATACATTTTATGAAGCCAGCACTGCCTTAATTGAAACCACATATAGACATTCTAAGGAAGGAAAATGGCAGACCCATACCATAATTAACATTGATACATGCAAAAAATTAGCAAATAAAACTTAACAGTGTATAAAATGAATTATACAACATGACAAAGAGGGATTTAGTCCAGGTGTGCAAGTAGTGTTCAAGAATTCAATATCAGTTAATGTAATTCATGACTATTTTGTAGATATCAATAAGCTAAGGAAGAAAAATTATAGGATAATATCAATGCAGAAAAAGCATTTGACAAAATCCAACACACATTCATTATAAAAATTCTCAGCAAGTTAGTAATAGAGGGAAATTTCACCATGATAAAGAACATCAACAAAAACCTACAGAGAGTATCATACTAGTTGTTTCCTGTTAGGTGCCACCCATTCGGGTCCAACTTCTAGCAACCCTATGTACAACATAACAAAATACTTCCTGACACTGTGCCATGCCTGACACTGTGCCACACCCAGTGCATCTCTGCTCTTCATAGGGTTTTTAATGGTTTACTGTTTCAGGAGTGGGCTGTTGAGTCCTTCTCCAAAGCCTACAGTACTCAGTATTCCCAGGCGATCTCCCATCCTAGGACTAACCAGGCCGACACTGCTTAGATTCTGAGGTCAGATGGGATGGGATGGCAGTGTGGTATGGCTGTAAACAAATATCATACTTCATGGTGGAAACTAGATGTTTTGCCTCCATAATCAGGGACAAGGCAAAAATCTCTCTCACCACTCTTATTAAACATCATACTGGAAGTCACAGTTAATGTAATAAGATAAAAAGGAAATAAAAGCATATAGACTGGGAAGAAAAAAGTTAAAGTATCATTAGTCATGTAGGACAGTACTTTCCATGTAGAAAATCCTAAAAATTTATTTTTAAAAATCTCCTGGAACCAATAAACAGTTATAGCAAGACTGAAAATACAAGTCAAGGCCAGGAATAGTGGCACACACCTGTAATCCCAGCAGCTGAGGAGGTAGAGGCAGGAGGATCACAAGTTCAAGACCAGAGATAGTCTGTGCAATTTAGTGAAACCCTGTCTCAAAAAAGTAAAAAGAATAAAATGGGCTGGGCATGCAGCTCAGTGGTCCAGAACTGGCAAAGCATGCAAGCGCAAGGCCCAGGGTTCAACCCCCAGTACTACAAAAAAAAAAAAAAAAAAAAAGAATACAAGTCAATACACAAAAGCCATTTGCACTCTTATGTATCACCAATGAACAATTGGAATTTAAATTTTAAAACATAATACAATTTACATTAGCACTAAAAATAAGATACTTGCATTTAAGTCTACTATAATATATACAGGATCTATATAAAATAACTATAAAACTACTGAAAGAAACTGAAGAAGATCCAAATAAAGGGAGAGCTATTCCATGTTCATGAACAGGACGACTCAATATTAAGACATCAATTCTTTCTAATGGCACACATAGATTCAATTAGATCCAAGTAAATTCCAATCAGACTATTTTGTGTATATGAACAAAATTATTCTAAGTTCTCTATGGAAAGACAAAAGACTCAGATTAATTAGCACAATACTGAAGAAGGATAAAGTGGAGAATTGATACTACCTGACTTCAAGACCTGTTGTAAAGCTATGGTAATCAAAACTGTGGTAGTGGTGAAAAAGCCCATCAGATCCATGGAATGCAATAGAAGATTGGAAATCGACTCAGGTAAACACAGCCAAGGAGGAAAAACAATTAAACTAAGAATAATATTTTCAGTAAATGGTGTTGGAACAACTGCACACCCATACATATATATAAAACTACACACAGACCTTACACCTTTCATAAATATTACTCAAATTTTATAATTGATCTACATGTAAAATACACAATGATAAACTTCGAGAAGGTATCCTCGGGTTCAATAATGAGCTGTTAGATATGATAACTAAAACCCAGTCCATGGAAGAAGTTGAACCTGTAACCCCTGTTACCTGCAGAGGTTATATTGGGAGACTCTCATCTGAGGCCTGAAACCAGATGGTGCCAAACCCCGTATACACGTACCATGTCTGCATTGCCACATCCGTAGTACCAGAGTTAATCAGCCCTTCCCTGTGGAATGCCCTGGTGCCTCTTGCATCACTGTTATTGCACTTTGGGCACTTGTTAAGGAAAGTGAGGATTACTTGAACACAAGCCCTGTGGTACTGAAAGAGCAAATCTGATCACACAGAGAGAGCTACTAAGTGACTAACTGGAGAATAGGACATAGTGTGGGTACAATCCCAGGGAGGTGGCTGTGGGAAGGCACAAGATTTCACTTTGCATAATTTAGAACTTAGGAATTTAGAGAATTTGCCACTTAATATTTTCGGACCTCAACTGACCAGAGTAACTAAAATCTCAAAGAAATCTCTGATAAGAAAATAACAGTAAGATGACAGATTGAAAACAGCTAAGTTTTGACCGGGGAAGAAAAAAGAGGAATCAGTTGTGAAAGTCTCCATTCAGAAGAGAGAAATGCTGGAGAGCAGCTTTAACAATGGTAAATTAATCTTTGCTATGGCATCAGATTAAAAGTAAAAAATGTACTTACTGAGAAGAAGTGGAACTGGCGGGGTGCCATTTCAGAGGCACCCCACCCCAGGTGAGCAATGGTGAGTATGGGACAGACCTCTGTCTGGCCAGAGGACTTGGGGCATGGAGCCTGATATGCACAAAATAAATGCTCCATCATAAAGGATCAGGGACTGATTCATGGACTGGACTGCTTCAGCTGGGACAGTCAGCAGCCCCTGTGTGACCTCTCTATGAGAGGTAGAGTGAGGAAGAGATTAGAGCTTCCGCGGAGTCTAGAACAATGGGAAATTACATCCACCTGTGCAGGTATTTGAACCTTGAGCCAGGTCCGTTGGTACAGCACTGCTCTGCAGTCTCTGAGGCCCTGGGTTCAATCCTCAGCATGGCAAAAATGGGGGAAGGTCGTGGCAATCCACCACCAAACCAAACCACAAAACAATCAGCCATTGAAAACCCTATAAAAGTCAGTATGAGTCGGACAGAATTTGACAGCACCTAACAATGACAAGTGCAGGTATTTGGGAGCCCCTGAAAGGCAGAGCAGACTGATGAAAATCTGAGACTGACCTCTGAACGTGGGCTGTGGGAACATGCTGCCAAGGCCCAGGGGTGAGCAGCCAGGACGAGTAAGTGGACATAGTGAGACAAAGGGACTCCATCTTTGTTCCCCATCCCCTCCAACAACCTGGGGCAATTAAGGAGCCATGGCCATAAGGTACACACTCAGGATCAAATATTGCCCATTTAATTAAACAAATCCTGAGCAGAGCCATGGGCTTCCCTGAGAAGAAGGTGGATACCGTGTGCATTGCAACATAGAGGATCTCTCAGTGGCCACAGGGAGCACTTGGGATCAGGAGCATTGCCCATTTAACTAAACAATCTCTGAGACAAGTCGCTGGCATCCTGGAGAAATTGGGGGCTACTAAGCATATTCCAGCATCTTGGAACCCACAGGTGGCTCATCCCCTGCTAGGGCACTGTGCAGCAGGCCCATAAGGAGCCTAGAGAACTGAGTAGCGTAATCCAAATACTCACAGCAAAGGCAGTGGACAATGAAACCCAGCAATTTATGCTGGAGAGTACTAGCATAGCATCATGGGCAGTGCACAATACCAGAGGGAGTGGCCACCAAGAGCACAGCACCTGGAGTCACAGCACATATCCTGACAGTGCCTGGGCCAGAGGAACCAGAACTGGATCACCTCACGAGTGGGAAGAGGCATTTGGAGGGCACATGCTCTTCTCTGAGCACTAAGCTGCAATGAAGGTGGAAAATGAAGACTGAGGCAGCTCTTTGGCAACATCTGGAGAGCAGGCAGGAGTCACAATGAACTGAATGATTGTCACATAGTCTAAATTAATCAGTATGAGTTGTGCTATTGTTGGATTAGCTTTTCCTTTTTCCCCTCCCCTTTGTATGTCTATAGATCTCTGATTGTCCATCTCAGAGCTGTATATTAAGGATATACTGAATTGGTTATTTCCTTTGGTCTCTTTTGAGCTTTCCCCTACATCACTTCATCTCTCCTTCTACTTCTATACATGTTGAAACCTTTCTGACCAACATCACTAAACATAATTTTCAACCATTATTCTATTTAGGTTACCCTAGTCAATTAATACCTCCTAAATGGATTCATCAAAACCAAAATAGGACATCTTCTAACTTTCATTTTGCTAGACCTCCTGGAAAGTTTGCATAGCCATATATGTACCACCTTAAAGAACACCAGGCCTCAAACAAGACTAACCAGAATTATAAAGGTGAGAGTGGAAGAAGGCATTATTCTAGTAGTAGAAAGCTTTCTACTCTCTCAGTTAAACTGGAGTCCAATATCCCAAAAGAAAGCATTAAATGAAGGGCAACCCCAAGCATATAAAGCAGCAATATCCAGGCCAAGCAATGGGAAAGTATCAACCCAGTACCACATAAAACATGGAAAACCATGTTGAAGAATATGCTTCAAATGAACAAAATCCTTCAATAGTTGGTTTTAAACTAAACCAAATATTAGACATGCCAGGAAAAGAATTGAGAAGTCTGCTTATACATATGTTGAAAGGCCTCAAAAACACCACAACCAAACTGATGAAAGCAATTCAAACTTGGAATAAAAATGTATCTAACTGGGAAGAAAAATTCAGCAAAGAAATTGAGATCCTGAAGAAGAAACACATAGAAATTCTGAAAATATGTTACACAGTAAACCAACTTAAAATATCAGTAGAATCTTCAGTATCCAGATACGACAAAGTCAAAAATACAACTTCTGATACCGAAGAACTTACCTATACAGATGCCAAGAAAGACAGAAAAATGAGGCATTATGATCAATATTTTCAAGAGGTCTTTGATAAAATGAACAGACATAGCCTACAAATACAGGGGAGTCATGAAGAAGCTGAAACTAACACTACAGGGATATAAAATCTTTTCAATGAAATAATAGCTGAAAACTTCCCAAACCTAAGGGAAGAAATATACACACAAACCACAGAGGCATCCAAAACAGTAAATGCGGCTGTTAGGTGCCCTCAAGTTGGGTCTGACACATAGTGACCCTATGTACAGCAGAACAAAACACTCCTTGATTCTATGCCAACCACACAATCTTATCTATGTTTAAGCCTACTGTTGCAGATACTGTATCAATCATTTACTGGAGGATTTTACTTTTTTTTTTTTGTTTTTTGGTTGACCTGCCACTCTCCCAAACATAATGTCTTTCTCCAGGGATTGCTCTCTCCTGA